>NESQ01000168.1:0-180819 GCA_003070745.1 Tuber borchii | reverse complement strand
GACCATCAGGTTTCGGTACAAGAGAATAGGTGCTCCCGCTGGAGACTTGCTTGCGGTAATTTTCCTTGTTTCGTCATATCGGCGATATAGGAACGAAGGGCTTGAAGCTGTTTCTCGGACAAGGGGTATATAGGGCCCATGGTGGTTGCGTATCTGGTTTGAGATCGATCGCATGGTCAAAGGTACGACGAGGAGCTAGCTTCTCTGCTGTCGAGGGACGGAACAAGTCGAGGTAGTCGTGGTAGCATTCTGGTAGACGATCAATAATAGTAACTTTCTCGTCATCTTCTCTCTCAATTCTTCCTATAACTACCGCGTTAGGATCACTAAGGACGTCTTCGTCCCACTCAACTGAAATTCCTTCGTCTTCTGGCAATAAATGTGATTGACAGCAATCCGCGTTAAATGACCAGGTGTCCTGGTCTCGATATTGCTGATTGGATGTTCCTGATGCCACCATCCAAATGGTATAATCATACCATATTTTCCTGCCGGAGCTATTTCGCAGGAAACGAGGGAGAGGTGATGGTTTTTTCCTATTTCTAGGTAAAGGGGATGAGTATAATGCGATCCGCCGGAGGAGATAGTTTCGCCGGTAAAGCCCTGGATCTGTACTGCGTCGGATCGGGATTCATAAGGTATGTGGAGGTCATGAACGAGTTGTTCATTGATAAGGAAAATATTTGATCCGGAATCTAGTAAGACTGGAATCCGATAGCGATTTCCGAGGATATAGATGTGTGCATGTCCTTCCGGACAGTTATAACGCAGGGGTTCTTGGGCAATAGTGTTTTTCCGCTTGCCGGACGGAGTAGGAAAGTTCTTGGCTCGTTTAGAAGCCATGTTGATTTGTTGTCGTAAGGTGTTTGTGACAACGCCCGCGTCGTTTCGACCACTTAGGTCTCCTCAGACAAACTAAATTAAACATAATAATTAAAAATACCTTTATATTCCCGGGCAGCCCACTACTAGCGGTCTTTACCCCCTGCCGAGGGGTTCCCGAAAAACATAAAAGAAAATTCACAAAGGAGCGGGAACTTAGCTGAAAATCTTTCTTTTTTCTTTTTTCTTTTTTTTTTTTTTTTTTTTTTTTTTTTTTTTTTGATTTTCCTTCTGGGGTTACGCCGTTGCCACCCACACCTTAGGGGACCTTCGCGCAACATAAAAAGGGGCGGCCCGCTCTTTTTCTACCGCTCCCCTTTTTTCCCCAGCTTCCTGGAAAAGTAGTTGGCCGGAAAGCCCTCTGTCTCGTCCACTTTCCGGTGGCCTTCTTTTAGGTCACACTGCCCTGGGGGGGCAGGAAGGAGAGTAGTGAGAGTCAATGGTTGATACTCGCCTCAGGAAGTTCCTCATCCTTTCCCCCGGGGTGAGCAGTAATTTTGCAAATAGGGTGTAACTTTTGCATAAAGGTGGTAACTTTTTTCGGGTAAAAAATTAAAAATAATTTTTTAGTTTGATGGTTCGCAAGTATTTTCCTAGGTAACCGTAGATGTCTTTTTCGATTATATCAATCCTTGTTGGTTCCTGCCAGCCGTGACAATTGTTTTCCTGCTTGCTTCTCAAGATCAAGGTAAGCGCCGCTTCGTTGTCATTCTTAACTAATCGGTTGGCTCCGATGTCTGTCCACTAAGTCAGGTAGACTCGGACTTATGGTACTAGGGAACCAATAGGTATTGATAAATCGTTTTATGCCATCTCGGTGTCCGATAATTCCCAAACAAGTGAAGGAGAGGATCGATGAATTTGGTTGACTTTTGGGGTAGGTTTTGGGTGCGGAGGTGGTTGCTGCACGGCTAGGGTTATTGTTCGTCGTCGGAACGGAGGTTTTGTTTTATCCCGTCCCTTATTGTTTAAAAAAGTTGTTGCCACGACAGCCTGTCTTCTACACTTCTGCCATCGGTGGTTGTCAAGGTGGCAACGAGTGCAACGGTTCTCCTTTTTTCGTTGAGCTACCAGTTCGTCGGAAATTCCTTTATGAGCCTCCTTCCAATCGGTATGTTCGTCTTTGAATTATTTTTTGCCTGCGCAGGAGTCGTTCGAACCGCCTTCCACTGGAAGCGTATTCTTTTCGACTTTTATCGGTAAAACCATTGGTCCCTTTTTCGAGTTAAAACCTTTATCATTGTTGACTTCTCGCTTTCGCTTCGTCGTCGCTGTCGGTGGAGTGATTATCGATTTCGATATTTTCCGCCGTTCGAGAAGTTCCTCCTCTTGTCTCCCAACATCCCGAAGAATTTCCATCCATTCTTCATCATTAGCAAACTTAAAATGCGAAAGTCGTCTAAGAATGTCTTCGGGAAGTTTACTCTCCACTCTTACCCTCCACGCTATTCCAGTGAGGCCTGCTTTAATGTTCAGGTTTTCAAGAAGAAGAAGGTAGGTGTCGATTCTGCCCTTGTATGTGACTTTATCCATTTCCTCAAGGGCCCTTCGTTCCTCTTCAATTCCGATATATCGTTTGGTTATTTCTTGTCGGAATCGCTCCCACGTGGAATAGGCGGGGTCTCGAGCGTAACCACCTAAACCCCCCATGACTTTTCGGTATTTTTCCGAAAAAGGTGCGACTTTGTTGCCCTTTGTTTTACCGAGAGCAAACACAATTCGATGGCTATGATCTTCCCATTGCGCAGGATTGCGGTCAAAATAATCTTCGCAAGCCGTTAACCAGTTTCGTACGTCCTGGTTATCTTCTCCTTGAAAGAAATAAGGAGGTTCAGCGATCTGCTTTAATGGTCGCTGTGGTTCGCTAATGCTTCGAAAGAATTCTAGCATAGCTCTGGTACGCGGGGAAACGTCTCTGGGAATGGGCGTTTTCCGAGGAGCGCCTGCCGGCCTGCTGCCCTTTCTGCCTCGGTCGCCTTCTCCATCGTCATCATCGTCATCTGAGTCGCCAGGGTTTGGGTCTCCACCAGCATTACGTGGCGGAGGCGGGGGTGGTGGCGGGTTTAATCCTTCTCTTCCTTCAACTCCCTTTCCTTTGTCTTGAGGAGTTGATGCCGAATTTTTTGTTTTGTTGGTAACATCATGTGTTTCCAAAGGTTTTGATCTACCTCGGTTGGAGGGTCCAGGTTCGTCATCTGCCGCAACTGAAGTAGCTATTGAGTAAGCCATTAATTGAGCTTCGAATTTTCGAACAAGATTGTCAATCGCGGCCTGTGATTCCTTGGCTTGTTGATTCAAGATCGCTTGTGCTTTTTTGTGATTATCGTTGAATTGGGCGGCAGTAATTTCGTCCTGTCGTTTCAACATTTTTGCTGCTTCGATCTTTCGTTTCTCGAGTTCCTTTTTCCATCTCGCCTCTTGCTGATCGAATCGGCGTTTCAGAACAAACAGTTGTTCAGCTAATTCAAGGTCTCGGCTTTGAGAGTCCTGGTTATCGCCAGCCCATTGTACTTGTTGTAGTCTAAACGCTTCTCGGACTTCTTCTCTCAACCGATCTTGTTCTACTTTCATCGCACCTTGGAGTTGAAGTAAGTATTGTCGGTGTTCGGCGAATTCAGCTTCGGTAACTTCCTCGTTTCTGGCTAAGCGTCCATCAAATAGTCGGAGGTTGGTATATGCTGCCTGAATCTCTGCTGTGAAGCTACTTAAAGCAAGATATGTCTCATCTTGGCTTTGCTGAATTTCTCCCAGGATAAACCGAAAAGCCTCTGCTAATTGGTTTCTGAATTCCACATAGGGGTTGGGGCGAATTCTGGAAGGTCTTCGTGAACTCGGACTTGATGTTGCAAGGAAATGTGAACCTGTCCTACTGAGGGCAAAGGACCCGGTAGTAGGCGTATCTGAGTTATCGGTGGGTGGTACTGATCCTGTCTGTGTGGAACTGTTGTCACTAGTATCCATTGGATCGGTAGGCGGTGGAACAGGGGAGTCTGGTTGTCGTTGATCGGACATGATGGAACGTACGCAATATTGAGGGGAAGTAGCACTCGATAATTGCAGAGGATGGGTTAATGTTTTGCTATGGTAAAGGCTTTACTATAGCTTCGGTAAATTCGGAAGTGTCACAAACGGTGACTAGTGAAGGAATTGGTTTCACACTATTCACGGTTATGAATAGTAGGTTTGTATTTCCTTTCACATGACTCGCACTTGCAAGCCATAGTTATTATTGTTATATGTTTATGTTATGCGCGTGACCACACTTGGTGGTCACTTGATATGTATTTTGCACATGACTCATAGTTATGAGTCATGAGTTTCGCGCATGTGACCCCTTTTGGCACATGACTAGTTAAGAGTGCGATGATTGGTTTTATGTATTGCGCAGTTGACTCATAGGAGTCAGCTGATGGGTTTCACACTATGACTCGCTTAGAGTCATAGGGGCGTGTGACTTGGAGGTATAAGTCACCAGGGTTAGGTATGTGAGGAGGCGCCGATATAAAAGGCGAGGCTTGGGACCTGTAGTTAGCTCACGAACCATCTCCTCTACACCTCCGGCGATTGAAATCTCAACACCACGAGAAATCATCGTCAACATCCTTTCTCTAAACGCACTCTCAGTGAGCTGCACCCCCCCCCTATGATAGATTCGGACTTGGGCACCCGTTTCTTAGGGACCGTCCCATCCCCCTCTTCGCTTTTGTTTCGCGTCCTCGCTTAACATTTGCATGGTCGGCAACACCCTCGCGTCCATGTTACAGACGGCTGGGATCACGGTTCGCAGTAAGAGAAAACTTTTCACAAGGCCACGGTCGATTTCTCTGCTCTCTTCGACTACGTTTCGCTTGAGGCTGCCTAGTCAGACACGCACACGTTTCCGATAGTTCCTACGATACTTGGGTCTACCCCTCCTCTCCTCCGCTTGGTTTCGTCCCGTGGCTCGGTTACAGCCAAACATCCTCTCATTAGCTGGCACTCTTACTGCCACTTCCCCTGGGTCCACCCCTTCCCCGTGGCTCGGCTCGGCCACAGCCCTTGGTTACGCTCGGTCATGGTATTGCACTGCCTCCTTGGACGATGTCAACGCCTTGGGTTACGGAGTAATGTGATGGATTTGCTTGGTTTTAGCGTTGCCTGTCCCCCCGTTCTGTGTTCTGTAGTTTTGGCTGAATTTTCACGGTCGGGTTTCTGTCAGAGTACTCTGGGATATTAATGTGGTTTCTTTTGTTATTATGTCAAGGGGGAGTTTTCGGGTCCGGTTTTCCTGTTGTTTCCTGCTTGTCGTGTTGGTGATTTATTTCTGTTGTCTACTTAGCCGATAGGGGTATCTTTGTCTTCGCGGCGGGATCGTGCGGTTGGTTCCACACCAGAGGGACTTGGGATGATGGTTTTTTCCGGTGGGCCAAGGAGGATTTCTTTGGGGTTTTTTCCTTACCATAGCTTACCGCTGCACGTAGCCTTTGTTCCCCGTAGTTGATAAATACAAAGCGCATGATACAAAAAAAAAAAAAAAAAAGACCTGTAGTTAGCTCCTCACGCAGTCATCTAAGTACTTTCCTATCTACTATCTTGAATGATACGTCTTTATATCCCTTCTTTATGATCGACATAGTATGAGAGCAGCGTTGTATCATGTTGGCAACGTAGGAACGGCCTAAGAATGTTCTCATCTACTATATGGATTGATCGTCACCTATTGCACCACATATCGCGAACATGGAATGTTACATTTGACTGCGTCTCCCTTTTCAATACCTGACGATCACCAAAGGGACCTGGACAGGGAAAACCCTCAGGACTACAAACCCTTTCAAGGGGAGTACCTGAGCGGGGGAGAGGACCCTATGGCGTGGGTCCTAGGAAAAGAGCCCTGTATGGGGGGGCTATGAAGAAACTGGAATCCGGAAGAACAACACGATCGGACATCAAAGGACAAGGACTGGAACCCTTTACTGGGACATCGAGTCAAAACACAACAGAATAGATCTGGCGAATTATCTACCAAGGATATACAAAGACGAACGACAAAAACAACCAGACAAGAAGACAGAAACCGACCCCAAAATCGGAAATTTTTTTTTTCTGATATACTACACCCTAATAGAGGAGGAGGGGGGCTCGGAGGGTTGCTCTGTGGGACCAGAGCTGGGGAGAAATGAGCTAGTAAGGGGGTCAGGGGGACCTGAGGAAAACCCCTTACAAGGTTCAATGAGAACGATATCGACAAAGCGAACGAGAGAGAAGCGAAGACGAATAAAGTACGAATAAACCTACCAACAGCAAGGTTCAATGAGAACGATATCGACAAGCGAACGAGAGAGAAGCGAAGACGAATAAAGTACAAATGAACCTACCAACAGCAAGGTTCAATGAGAACGATATCGACAAAGCGAACGAGAGAGAAGCGAAGACGAATAAAGTACGAATGAACCTACCAACAGCAAGGTTCAATGAGAACGATATCAACAAGCGAACGAGAGAGAAGCGAAGACGAGCAAAGAACGATTGTACCCCTAGAGATCTACTTCCAAGTTAAAACGGAAAGGTCTCACCCCTACTTGAGAAGTTAAAATTCAGGAAAACTTTTTTTCTGAAATGATAGCCTTGTGGGACCAAGGCTAGGGGGAGGAGAGCGAAAACAATACTCGCCTCGGAGGGGGGGAAGAATTGAGCTACTGAAATACTCGCCTCGGAGGGGGGGAAGAAATGAGCTACTGAAATACTCGCCTCGGAGGGGGGGAAGAAATGAGCTACTCGTCTCGCAACGAAGGAAGCAACTGTAAAGTACAGCTAGCTATATACGACATGGAAAGGAACCACACACGATTGACTCGAATCAAACGATGGAAGTACCTATGAACCTCAGAAGTCATAGGGAAGTCGGTCACCTACCACGAAACAACGAACAAGAAACCTTTCTGCACAGGACAGCAGATGAACGACGGCCATGAACGATAGGAGTCAAGAGTACTCAGCTATCAAAACAACGACAAGGAACCTCTCTGCACAGGACAGCAGATGAACGACGGCCATGAACGATAGGAGTCAAGAGTACTCAGCTATCGAAACAATGAACAAGAAAAGAAGAGGAAGGAAGAAAAGAAGCAACACGCCGTGGGAACACCCCACTGGATGGAAGTACCTATTGGACATTAGTAGCCATAGGGAATGTTGTCTCTGATCAACCGACCAAGGAGAAACCAAAGGGTTTATCTGCGATGGAAAGCGGATGCAAGAAAAGATCAGAAGACAACAAGCGACCGAAGGATTATGACAGGGGATGCATGATAAGCATTAGCCGATGCAAGAACAGATCAGAAGACAACAAGCGACCGAAAGATTACGACACGGAATGCCTGATAAGCATTATCCGATGCAAGCAAAGATCAGAAGACAACAAGCGACCGAAGGATTATGACACGGGATGCATGATAAGCATTAGCCGATGCAAGAACAGATCAGAAGACAACAAGCGACCGAAAGATTACGACACGGAATGCCTGATAAGCATTATCCGATGCAAGCAAAGATCAGAAGACAACAAGCGACCGAAAGATTACGACACGGAATGCCTGATAAGTATTATCCGATGCAAGCAAAGATCAGAAGACAACAAGCGACCGAAAGATTACGACACAGAATGCAGGAGAAACAATATCCGATGCAAGAAAAGGATCACACGACAAGGAACGAACGAGAAATCACACCACTCGACAAGAGAAGAGAAACATACGATATGCACAGGACGAGAAGAAAATGATTACAAGGAAAATGAAGACAGTGCGAGGACGGATTCGCATAAGAGGCAGCCAGTCGGCACGATAGAGGAAGAGGACCAGCAAGCTTCGACATACTGAACAGTCTACCTCATACCCTCATCAGCAAAGTCTTTTATCTTTTCTAAACCCTACCACTATCCACGACCACCACACAAACAACATGAAGTACCCTACCCAACAGAACGGAGAGGCAAGCAATGCCACCAAAGAAACTAAGACGCCGCATGCCGCCATGAGCTGGACGGCCTGCTTCGACGACGGGTGCCTTGTGCACCTTAGCGACAAACAAGGGGCATATTTTCCCCAAAGAACGACACGACGACAGCCCCAGCGCAAGGGCAAGAAAGTGCGCTGGGGCGAGCCAGCGGAAGAACCGAAGGCCCACCACGAGGTGGGGCAGTTCGTGGTCGAACTGCAAGAAGAGATGGTGAGGATGGTCGAAGAGATAGGCCGCCTCAAAGACGAGAATCGAGCGATGAAGAGGAGGGTGGTCATTGCGGAGGAGAATGCCCGCCGGGCAAACATTGAGAACCGACGCCGCGCATACGAGAAGCTGGAGCTTCAAACCCGGGTACGACGAGCGGCGGAGGACGTGGCCAAGCTGGCCAAAGCAATTGAAGAAGATAAGGAGTTCGCCGATTTCATCGGCATTACGGTCGAAGGAAAGGAGTGGAAGGAAGAACCCCACACCAACGGAGACGAGGCTACGAAGCCAAAGGAAGTGAGCGCCTCATGGGATTGAGGCGAAGGAGTTAAGAGAAGGAAGGTTTTAGGATCGTGGGACCGATCCTAGTGGGGGAGGGAGCTAATGTCACAAACGGTGACTAGTGAAGGAATTGGTTTCACACTATTCACGGTTATGAATAGTAGGTTTGTATTTCCTTTCACATGACTCGCACTTGCAAGCCATAGTTATTATTGTTATATGTTTATGTTATGCGCGCGACCACACTTGGTGGTCACTTGATATGTATTTTGCACATGACTCATAGTTATGAGTCATGAGTTTCGCGCATGTGACCCCTTTTGGCACATGACTAGTTAAGAGTGCGATGATTGGTTTTATGTATTGCGCAGTTGACTCATAGGAGTCAGCTGATGGGTTTCACACTATGACTCGCTTAGAGTCATAGGGGCGTGTGACTTGGAGGTATAAGTCACCAGGGTTAGGTATGTGAGGAGGCGCCGATATAAAAGGCGAGGCTTGGGACCTGTAGTTAGCTCCTCACGCAGTCATCTAAGTACTTTCCTATCTACTATCTTGAATGATACGTCTTTATATCCCTTCTTTATGATCGACATAGTATGAGAGCAGCGTTGTATCATGTTGGCAACGTAGGAACGGCCTAAGAATGTTCTCATCTACTATATGGATTGATCGTCACCTATTGCACCACATATCGCGAACATGGAATGTTACAGGAAGTTGTAGTTTTGTTTCTTATCGTGAATGTTCCAAATCGATTGAAGTGCTAAATTCCGGAGGTTCCGTTCGTATTTTGGACAACAGACTGGAAAGAAGTTGTGTGGGATAGCTCGTTTGCACTTCTTGCAAGAGGGGCACTGGAAGAAGCTATCGCAATCGTAATATTGCCTTGGCATGTGAGGGGATAGTGTATCGTGGAGGAGCCTTGGTGACTTGAGGGTAACAATATAGTGTTACGGGGTAACTAACTCAAAGAAATAGAGAAAGTTAGGCCGTGTCGTATTCGAGGTAACGGAGGGAAGTCAGGAAGGCTTAGGAGATGATGGTTCGATAAAGGTAAAGTAATAAAGTAGAAGTTCTCGAATTTTTTAGATTTTGATAACTTGTTATATTGTTAAGGTCTCTTCTCCGTTGCTTGATGTTCTCAAACTCGGGGAATAGCCCTTACTACTTATACTAAATCCTCGCTACTTCTAGATTCCTAACAATCATGTATCTTTCTAAGATTTCAGCTTCGTCAAAGGAAGTGCGAACACTCTTTGACCCTGAATAATTGCCCCACTCGAACTCAGAGAACTCCCGATATCTATTTCATCTGAGGGTGTCCCCACTCCACCAGTAGATAGTCTTCAATCTCTTCGTCCTAATAGACTAAGTTCATATATGTGGTCGCAATGCCAACATACCAATAGTCTTTTATCATGAACTATCGAGTGATCAGTTCGAATAGTCAGATAATAATACATAATGCATAATATGCATATGCACCGGAAATAAAGTATTCTCACTTTATCTTTCCAATTAGAAATCATCTTCATGGAACGTGAGTCCTTCCGGTATCCCGAGTAGTCAACACAGATGCCTCCAGTTGCTCCTACCGCGGTGAGCTAAGGTTGGACATACGCTCCTCCATTACGGTGGCACAGCCTCTACTAATAATACTGGCGAGCTATTCTCATGTGCGTAACATCCTGTTCCAACTCCTCCCTTTTTCCCAATCCTCTTATTATCTCCCGTCCCTTTCCCTCATCCTTCTCCTCCAAACTTCCATCTTCCCTTCTTATTCCCGGCACATCTGTTAAAAAATCCCTATCCGTCTTCACAAACCCAAAACTATCCAATAATTCCAACCCTTCCAAATACTTCATCCAATATTCACCTTTCCTCTCCGCCACCATCCTCCTATAAACCTTTCTTTCCTTCACACATAACTCCTTCCTCCCTTTTCCTTTTCTTTTCTCCCAATCCTTCTCCAACTCTCTTACTTCCAACCTCTTAACTTCCAACTCTTCATTCCACCATCTCTTTCTACCACCTTTCCATTTCCTACGCCCTCTGCACTCCTCCATCCTCTTCCCTATACCATCCTCCAGTTCCTCTACTACCCTATCCAATTCCTCTCTATCCCAATCCCCTTCCTTCCACACAATTCCATTTCCCTTCCATACCTTTAACTCCGCTTCCAACTTCACCCAGTCCACCTCTTTTCTTAATTCCATTTCCCTATCCACCTCACATCCCTCAACGCTTACTTTCACCATCAACGGTTTGTGATCCAACCCTACCACCCCTTCCCCTATTTCCACTTCCAACTCCACATTTCCTCCTCCAAATGCCAAATCCAATACCCTACCTCTCACTCCTTCTCTTTCATCCACCCTCGTAATCAATCCCACCTTATTCCCCAACTTCAATCCCCATTCATCTGCCCACCTACTTACTATTTCTCCTTCCACCATATTTGTTTCCTCTTCTCCTTCCCATCTCTTACTCCACGCATTAAAGTCTCCTACCACCACCGTATCTCTTCCACCCTCCGGCCATACATAACTCCTATGCTTTCCCGCACCCACATAAACATTCCATATATCCACCTTCTTCCTCCTACTTATCTCCAACCTTATTCCAATCTTATCCTGCTTCCTCTCCAAAACCACATATTTTCCACTCCACACCCCACTGACCAACATTCCAACCACCGACCCTTTCTCCCTTTTCACATAACTTTCTACCCCACCTAACACCTCATAACCATCCAACCCGTAAATAACTTCCTCCTTGGATACTGCCACCTCCTGAAAGCAAAACACATCTACCATCTCCTCCGCTAATCCCAACTCAACCATTGCATCGTATCTACCCCTCAAATTAGCAGAAACTATTTTCAAACCACTGCCCTTAGTATTTCAAACTTCTTAACCTCATCATTTCCGCTCTTACCCCTAAGCATGTACCTTCTCTTGCTTCCCCTACCGTATGATTCCCTCCACACATCGCACACTTCCTGTAGTGTTCGCAACCTTGTCCCCATACTTCACACTTCCCACACTTATGCATCCATCCCGCATGTCCTTCCACAGCACAAATATTACACCTCAACCTTTTTCTCTCGCACTGCCACCAATTATGACCCACCATAGCACACTTCGTGCAAAACACTAGTTGCTTCTCTTCAACGTACCTATTCACCTTCAGCATTTCTTCCCAACACTTCCCTTTCCACTTCAATCCTTCTTCCGATAACTTCACCCTTATACTCTCCCTTGCCACGTGTATAATTACACCAACTCTCTTCAGCCTGTTAGCTCTTCTCCTATCCTCATTTGCCAACCACCTCGGAACCCTCATCAGTTTTATACCATTCTCCTCCTCTATCTTTTTCTTTAACTCTTCCATCTTACCTTCCCACATATCCACTTCCATCCCCGGTACCACCATACCTACCCAATTCTCGTTTCTCTTTACCTCCACCACTCCTCCACCTATTGCCTCTCCAATAACCTCCTTTCCAAGTTCCTCTATCTTTTCTGCTACCTCTCTGTCCTTCATAACCATTTTTACCCTGTTCCCACACACCTTCATCTTATCCACCGCATTCTTGCTAACTCCCAACTTATCCATAACCTCATCCACCTTCCACTCCTCCTCACTCTTACCACTCTGCGAATCCATAACCACTTCCACCACTTTTCCACTCCTCCTTTCCCTTTCCAAACTATCGTCTAGCCACTTCTTCACCTCAATATCCTTCTTTTCCGCCAATTCCTCCATCTCCTCCTCACCTTCCGGCGTTCCTCTCAATACCTCACTATAAGACCTTCCTCCCTCTACCGCCACCTCCTTCTTCAAACTTTCCTTCTCCTTCAATCCACTCTCTACCACCACCTCGCTCCTGACCGTAACTTCCTCTCTCTCCACCCTTCTCATACCCCCTTTGCCCATCTCTCCTCCCAAACTTATTTCCAACACCTTCCTTATCTCCCTGTCCAACATAAAACTCCTCGCTTCCTCCGTTCTAACTCCCAAAATATACCTCGCGTCCTTCACCAACTCCTCGTAATCTTGCCATTCCTTCCACATTTCTAACACGCTGTCTCTTCCCATTCCCCTATCCTTCCCCCTATTGATAACTCCCTCCTTCTCCCTCTTTTTCCTCTCTTCCCTCTCCCTCCTCTCCTTCACCTTTTTCTCTAAAGCCCATTTTTCCATCGAACTCAAACCCTCCTCCTCCTCCTCTTCAACCACCACCCCCTTCACTTCCTTTCCTTTACTCTTCTTATTCCCTCCACAACACTCATCCTTCTCCTCCCTCCTATTCTTTTCGCCTCTCTTACTCTCCCCTCTCTCTTCTTCCCCATTTCCCTTCCCCTCTTCAACCTTCTCTTTCTTTATTTCCACCCCATCCTTTTCACCCCTCATCCTTTCAATAATTTCCTCCACTGCTTCCGCACTACTCTTTCCTTCTTCCTCCACACCCTCCATACCATCCTCCCAAATGTCCCAATCACCCCTTCCGCTTATCCCCCACTCACTCCCATCCAAAACCATCTTATCCTCCAATCTAACTTCATCGTTCTCCCAACCCCCGTCCACCCTTTTCAGCCCCTTGTAAACCTTCCAATCACCCTCACAACTACCCAATACCGCTTCTCCGCCACCCACCACCCTATATTTTCTATCCGCCAATAGCAACTTGCCACCTTTTCCACCCTCCTTCTTCATAACCCTAGCCCCCAAATTTCCGGGACCACCCCTCTTCCCACTTTTTTCTCCCTTGCCAACCATGGCTGTCTCTAGATAAGACTGGTCTAAAGACAAATTCGAAGCCGTATAGTTCGCAGGATGGAAGATCCTCGTTGGTCCTAAACTCGATCGTCGTAAATATGATGCGTTGTAATTTCAAAAATCAGGTAAATAGCGGTCGTCGTCTTGTGCGAGAACTTTATCCCTGTCCCTTGTACCACACCAAACGCTTTTCGATGGGTGTCCGCTGCAGAAGGGATGTGCTCGCGCGAACCCGTAAAAAATGGGGGGCCTTAAAACCAGATTTTACTTGGTCTAATAACCAACGTGTGACTTGGCTTGCAGACAGGGCAGCTTGAAATCTATGTCCTTGGTGCCTTTGTTCCTTATAACTGCTAGTTTTTAAGACTCTTTTCCTGGTAAACCAGACTTATCATCCATTGAGTTCACTCATTCTACCGAGCTGTATGCCTCTGTTGCAAGATGGACACAAGCACAAGTTTCTTTGACTTCATATTTTCAGACAATCCGAGGGAAGTTAAAGCCGCATACGAATCATTGGAGTCCAAACCTTACCAGATCTTTGACCTCCTCTTGAAGGAAGAGCATTTCAGAAATTTCTTCTTAAGAATAGAAGTTTATGGAAACAACCTCGCCAACCTATTAAGTCAATTTCCTAGCTTTGAACAAGATGATTACAGTACCTCGTTATTACGGGAGATGATTAGAGCCTTTGCTCTCTCATTACTTGCTGAGAGGTTAGATGACATGAGATCTAGGAGTGCAGTTGCGAGAATTGTCCTCTCTGTGGTAAAATTATCGGATCCAAGGGGGACATTAGGGCAGTTTGGTGTGAGGCTAGGAGCTCTGCCAGGGATATTGAGGATTTTGATTGCGGAAGGCCATATAAAAAACCTAGCCGTAACTCACAAAGGGTGCTTTGAAGATCTCGTCTCTGAACCACAAGCCAAGGAAAAGTGGGTTGAATTAATTGTGGATCTCTGCAAGGAATGTAGGAAGCATGGGTCGAGGCCCAGGACAACTAGCGGCCTGGAGTTGGCAACCAGCGACCTGGAGCTGGCGAAATTCATTCGGACTGTTCCTTGTGAATTCTGCAATTCTAACATTTCTTCTGATCACGGACTGAAATACGGTCAGGAGGGGGAACCTATGCGAGTCCGGAGCTCGTCTTTTGGGTTGGGCATGGAGTCGAATGTGTTCAAATACCTCTTAGGTGAGCCTCTGGGGCCATGGAAGATAGTTCTTTCCCAACAGGCTATGGAGGACCTCGAAAAGGAGAATGCGGAGAGCACAGAGAACGCTCAAGGTGCCTGTTCCACTAAACCGAAGTGTGTTCTGGTGGGGGTTGCTAATATTAGTTAGATAACTTCGAGAAGGTTCGGCAAAAGTTTTCTGAGCTCGCCTCCGGAGACTGGGCTGGAAAAAAAATACTTCACAGGGCAAAGTGGTACAACTCACTGAGCTATCAAATCCCGATATTCAAAGCGTTCTACAAAACCGAGCATTTTATATTATGGCAAATCGATACTGCTTTTGATGAAAGGTTTGGCGAGGATTACCAAGTTATAAAAGGTTTGGATCCCCATGAAATTGATATTATAAGTAGAGAACTAATAACAAGTAACCGCGGTTTAGTATGGGCTATTGGAAGTCCCAAAGATGTAGGTATTTAGTCTACAGATGATGTGGGCAAGAGGATATTAAGATGGAGTAGTTCGACAGGATTGGTGTGCAGATTCATCAGGAACAACAAATCTATACGAAAGCGCGAGTGGAAGCTTGTGATAGAGATGATTTGGATGGATCGCGGGAGATTAGGTATCCAGTGAGAGTATGTTTGGATGGTGGGGAAAGTGGTGGCTTGGGCGTTGATCGTGCTAGCAATGAGGATTTCAATGATTCAGCTCAGCTAGGTATATAAGTCAAAATGGCCCTACTTGAACTGTTGCATGAGGATGCTAAATCCGCGGTTCATAGCAAAGTTTTATAGTCTCACAAGCACTGTGCTGGATAATATTGCTTCTACGACTGGAAAGGTGGCATACCCGGTCGACATATCTGGGGAGGAGGCCGCAGTAGTGGATCACTTCCTAACCCCAGCCTTCATTCTCGGGAGAAGCGGGACAGGGAAAACCACGTGCTTAGTTTATAAGCTAGTAGGGAGGTATCTATTTAGCAAGGAGAATGTGGGACCATTGAGACAAGTATGTGGTCGCTGGGTTTCTGAGATTGGATCATGCTCTAGGGGTGTAACTTTGACTACGCTAACAGTGATAGGTCTTACTCACAAAGTCAAAGAGATTAGTGGGGAAGTTAAGAGATAATGCCGAGGGATTGCTGGTGGCAAAATTGGGTGAAAGGAGAGGGCCAGCTGATGGGAATGATGCCAGAAATGATCTTGATGACGATACAAGAAAACAATTCTTATCACTCACCGATGCGGATTTTCCACTGGTATGCACTTTTGATTGCTTGTTAAGACTTATTGAAAATAGTATGAGGTTTGTTACTCCACTGCCTTAGCTGCTGCGGTGTGGTAGCCCTACTGAGTCGCCATTAGAGATCAGGAAATCCGGCAGAGATACATAAGGATAGACAATTCTAGAAGCACCCGCGTAATTGACTTCGTGAAATTTAGCATCGAGTACTGGGAACACTTGTCCCCAAGATTAAAGAGGGGTATTCCGGTGGATTTAGCGTTTCTTGAAATAATGGGAGTTATCAAGGGATCGGTTTCAGGAGCCACAGACTTCGAGCATTTATCTCGGGAAGAATATTTAGGGCTGCGCTGGAGACTGGCCCCAAATTTTGCCTCGGAGCGGGAGAGGAATACTATTTATGACATATACGAATGGTATGAGCGGACAAAGAGGAAACGTGGTGATATTGATCAGGTGGACAGAATTATCAAAGTCACGAAGACTTTGGAGGGATTCAGGTCTTCGGAGGCACATGAAGATAGTGCATTCGAACGCAAGATTAGAAGCGCCCTAGACGAAGTCTATGTTGATGGTAGGCAATTCTAGATTCAAAATACAAGCTCGGGGGGTATTAAAAAAAACAGAGGTCCAGGATCAGCGAACGTCAGATATAGGAATGCTTTTGGACCTAGTGGGATCCCCCCGTGGGATCCATTTCGGTATGGCTCTCTCTATTTGCTGTCCTTTCCTCTTGGAGCTTGGGTCTGACCAATGAACAGCAGGCGATACGGCTCAATGCATATCTAAAGACGCACTTTTCCGGTTCGCAAATGCGAAATCCTTGTTTTATGAGCGCTTTAGAAATGCCACCAGCAGCGCTAGAGATCTAAAGCCAACCTTACTTCCTTTATCACACAACTTCAGATCTCACAAACAGATTTTGAGCGTTGCCTCCCTAGTGATGCACCTTTTATATCGAGGTGTGCTGCCCCCCGGAAAACTTTACTGTCTGTTATCATACTTATGAAGTGATTTAGGCTTTCCTGACTTGGTAGATGAATTACCTCCCGAGGTTGGAGATAGACCCGGCCCTAAACCTGCTCTTTATGGTAATCCCCCTACCTGAGCCACCAAATATAGCTAATTTTTGGAGTTGGGAGTAATATAATGGATGTCCTGAGGTTCGGTGAGAAACTGGAAAACCCTCAGGGGCCGGATGGCCAGAGCGGGAAGTTCAATGAATATGGCGAAGCGCGTGTTATTCTAGTGAGGGATGAGGAAACCTGCGACAGACTTCAAGCTGAGCTTGGAAACTCTTCATTGGTATTGACTATTCTTGAGAGTAAGGGCATGGAGTTCGAAGATGTTTTCCTTTATGACTTCCTTAGCACAAGCCCGTACAGCCATAAATTGAATATCTTGGAAGAACTTTTCGAACGGAGGCATCACACTGGTAAGATTTACTTCATAAAAAGTATTATTTTAGGGGGAGGTTCCGTGGTATGTGCTGACCCCTCTCAATTTCAAAAGATTTATCATCAGAAAATCATTTAGAACCTGCAGGACAAGGCGGGGGAGCGAAAGGGAACAGACTAGAAGGGGGAGTAGGGCTAGGAAGCAGATATAATAAATCTGCTTATCAAGGGGGCCATGCGGACTGGGTAAAAGAAAATATTGTGAGTCACCAATGGTTTATATCGTTAACGACATGCTCATAGCACCACAGGTCCTCTGCTCGGAATTGAAGGTGATTTGATAGCATCCAGCTTCTTGCTTTGGACTTAATTTATTTGCTGATCCTTCCGGGGATAAAGCATCTCTATGTGGGAGTGACAAGAGCTCGCTGCAGATTATGGATACTAGAAAGCAATACGAGTATCTTAGGCCCTGTGCAACGCCTGTTCAATCAAACAGCAACCTTGTTGCTACCGCACCAATACCCTACCCCCATACTAGAGATTTTAACGGAGCAAGATATAGGGGTATGTTCTGAACTTGGGCTAGATTATCGGCTCAATTATCTGCTCTAACATTCTTAGGTTTCGGAGCTTCATAAGCGGTTGTCTACAGGAAAGACGATCAGCGCTTCTCAATGGAGGGAAATGGGCTATCAAATGATTGATGACCGGAAATACTCTAAAGTTCGCTAGTACATATTACATTTCCAAAGAACAGGACTAACTGTTTCTCTTTTAGGCTCTTCGCTGCTTTGAGGATGCTGAAGATCCTTCCGGAATTGCATTGGCTAATGCGTATATTACTGAGCAGAACGGACTCTCTTACAGGGCTCTAGGGTCGTTTGAAATGGCCAATCGTAATTTTATAAAAGCATCAGAATTTTTCCTAAATGCTCGCAGCATCGCAAAAGCAGTTCAATGCCGAAAAGAAGGGGGCGATCCAAAGGGGGCAGTCAGTGAGTAAATCCTACGGGAGAGTATTAATCTTAATAGCTTATGGTATAGAAATTCTTGCCGATAATGGAGCATATGAAGATGCTGCCTGGCTTTCAGCAGATATTGGCTCGTTTTTAGAAACAAGCGAGATATATACCAAACTGAACAAACATGAGAGGGCACTCGCGGGGTATGCTCGTGGGAAACAATTCAAACGGATGTTTAATTATCTTAGAAAGTTTTTATCCCAGATCTCCCCCGCCCAATTCTCGGAGCCCAGGGGTATAATGGCGTTAGCTAACAACGGAGAACAGGTTTGAGGCAGAGATTGAGGTTTGCTGTCGGAAACAATATGTGCTGTTCGGCTACTTAAAGGAATTTGGAGAGAGCGATGCGACTCCCGGCGAGCCCGAAAAACGGGTTATCAATCTTTTCGGATCTCTAGCGGAACAGCAAATGGTTTTATCAAGACTTGGCATGATGAGCAAACTTTTCGAAACGCTCCGTACGAACAGGAAATACATGGAAGCCTACGAGGTCGGGGTGAGTTATGGGCTCGCCGCGGACTCTGTCCGGTTGCTTAGTGAAAACCTCTTGTTTAAAAGCTTGAATCGGAAACAGGAGGCCCAACTGGAGACAGTGTGTGGGTTTCTACAAGCAGAATATATAGCAACCAACCCTTGGCCTAGAACTAGGGGCGGTGGAGGAATCCATAAGGTGCTACGAGCGGCCACTGGAAGAGGGAGCTCACAAATCAATTCATTTGTCAAAGTGTGGGAGGATATTAATCGAGCTCTTGATATGTCTGCTCGGCACAGGACTAGGATAGATAGAGGAAAAATCAGCGATATGCAGATTGCGAGTTATGTGGATATTCTGGTATGTTGTAGTATGAGATCTTCATGTGATGCTCACTTCTAACCTATATATAGGTAACGAAGAGTGCATATCTAAACAATGAACTTCGACCTCCGCTCGATCATATAGAGCACGCACTTCAAGATTTGAGAATGATCTCTTCACATCGGACGATCCCTTATTCAGCTCAGCTCTACTACGGGATTTACGAGATGCCTCGTCAACCGGGCGAATATATCCTTTTGGAGTGGTCTCCTTTCCACGCTAGCTCTAAACTACAATTCCCACTCAGACCGGTAGATATCGGACCACTGAGAGGAAAAATATTTAGAGACCTTTTAGGAGATATCATCCCCCCCCTTGTTTCATTTGATGAAGGGTTACGAAAAATATGGAGTAAAAAGGCGACATCTCAATCCTTACCCTCATCTACCCTAGGTAGGAATAATCTCAGAAGATCTATCTTGATTTTGGATAATGTCTTACATATATACAGCTGAAACGCACTTCGAAAAACTGGACGTAAGTTCCTTTGCATTGAATTTCTACCCTCTCAACTCTCACTTACAGTGTGCTAGTGGCTGCCACGCCTTTGCCAAATATTTTTAGAATCTTCTGCGATGATGGAGAGCAATAGACAGCCTAAAGATTCCTTACCGAAGAAGTGTGAGATTTTTCACTCTATCCCGCCCAGAAATATTCGTTTCTAATGCAGCGCAGGGGATTGGGGGTTCTGGAGAGGAGCTCTTCTGGAGCAAATGGAGTTCAGATCCTCGTACGAGCAGAGCCTTGAAGTTCTATGCCGCATCAGGTCTGAGCTAATGACTCGGGGTGGGAAATATCGCGCATTATACCCACTTTTGGTTAAGGATGATATAACGCGGTCTCGGATGCAATCGGCTATTCGAATGGGTACCGGGGCTTGTGTGTCTTCGCTTTTGGCCCAATACCAAACATCCTTATTTCTGGGTATGTAGAATGGTGCACTGAGATTCTCGCAGACTAGTAGAGCTGTACTCTAACAACTAATAGGCTATAAGGACCAGTGGAGGTCCATCCTCCTAGAAGTGCGCAATCAAATGATGAACAGGGGGAATCTGAGCCTTAGATATGGCTGCGAAATGATAAATTTAGTCAATCAATTTATGTCGGAGACGGAAGCTGGGGATTTTCCTGGGAGATTTGTATGTTTGGTTCAGCCACTCACCTTATGGTTGATTTTTGTTAACTTTAATATAGTGTGAAAACATTTACAATATCTTAGGTACTATGAGGAGAGCAAAAAACTCGCTAAATTTTTACTCAGCCTCCGTTATTTCTCTTTATGAGGAATTGGCCTTATCTTTAGTAAGCAAGTCATTTATATTCAGGGTCTGATGCTAACGCATTTAGATTTTCCTGGTACGGCCCTATGAGTTTCTCGTTCCGGATTCTTGGCATCGTTTGTACTTCAAGAGATGGGAAAGAAAGTATAGGTCACCTTCAGTTCTGGAACGCTCCCGATACCAGCATTGTTTGATTAAAGTTTGTCTAAGCTTCTGCGAGATGGTTATAAACATAGAGGGAAGGCGCACCAAGGAGATTGCCTTAGCCCGGCGAAGCGTCACCTTAATTGTTGTGTGTCTCATCAACTTGGGTACCTTTTTTCCACGACCACAGGAGTATGTAGAGTTGTGGCGGAAGTCGCAAGAGGTTTGCCTTTCTTCTTGGAGGGGATCCGGAGGTTGCGGTGCGCTTATTTTCTGCTTAGGTATTCCGTTGTGCCAGATTGGATGCTAGGCGTATCCTGGGGCTACGGGAGGACGAACTCATAGGGCGTTTAACAAAAGTCTTCCTGGAGTACAAAGGGAAGGATTCTATCCGCCTTGTGTGGGGTTACCAAGGACGGCCTGACTTGTTTGTTGGGATTCCATTGGAAGGAAACTGCATCTCAGTGGTGGAGAGTCGCCCTATAGAAGAGAGTAAAAAGCACCTGTGGAAGTCGAGTCCCTACCAGCGTACAAGGCAGCTCAATGCTGCACATATTTTGATGGCCTTTTGGAAGCTGAATGGGCCGGGATTCCTGGAGAGGATGAAGGAACGTAGGAACACCGCACGTGTTTTGAATGTCTTTTGGAAACTGGAGGAACGCAGGAACGCCGGACGTATTCTGGCTACCTTTTGTGAACTGAATGGACCGAGATTTCTGGAGAAGGTGAAGGAACGTAGGAACACCGCACGTATTTTGATCGTCTTTTGGAAATTGGAGGAACGTAGGAACGCCGCACGTATTCTGGCTACCTTTTGTGAGCTGAATGGACCGAGGTTTCTGGAGAGGGTGAAGGAGCGTAGGAACACCGCACGTATTTTGAATATTTTTTGGAAACTGGAGGAACGCAGGAACGCCGGACGTATTCTGGCTACCTTTTGTGAGCTGAATGGACCGAGATTTCTGGAGAAGATGAAGGAACGCAGGAACACCGCACGTATTTTGATCGTCTTTTGGAAATTGGAGGAACGTAGGAACGCCGCACGTATTCTGGCTACCTTTTGTGAGCTGAATGGACCGAGGTTTCTGGAGAGGATGAAGGAGCGTAGGAACACCGCACGTATTTTGAATATTTTTTGGGAACTGGAGGAGCGCAGGAACGCCGCACATATTCTGACTACCTCTTGGAAACTGAATGGGTCGAGATTTCTGGAGAAGATGAAGGACCGTAGGAGGCGCTCCGCCCCGCGGTGCAAGTATCCTAGAAATTGTTGTTTAATGGTAGATATGGGAGGGGATAGAAATTGGATGTATTGATGACGGGTCTTTGTTTCTCTATTTTTCTCCCCCCAGAACTTTGGGGCTGTTAGGTTAGCAATGAAGAAAAAGATTCCTATACTTCAACCTCTTCGGCTATAATATTTAGTATCTGGTTGATATGTTCCAATATTATTAAGAAGCAAATCTTCAAGGAATTGGCTTAAATATTGGTGAAGCAATTAGGTCAAGTTCGGCATTGTTTAGGCGCCTTTGGTGTTGGGATGTGCTGTACTATAGTACTTTCACATACCCGGCTAGGCTGATTAACATGGCCCTTTATTAGCTCACGAGTCTACGCTAATCTCCCATCACAGTTGTTACGACTACAGTACAACCATGTGAAGCCGGCCACTCACGGTAGGGGATTCTGGCCGTGACTAAGCCCTTTTGAGTTCGGCATAGGCGAGATTATCCAGTAACTTACCGCCTCTACTATCCTGGATAATATTGCTTCTGCAGCTGGAAAGTTCGCATACCCGGTAAACATATCGGCGGAGGAGGTCGTAGTAGCGGCTCACTTCCTAACCACAGCCTTCATTCTCCGGAGAACTGAGACCGGGAAAACTGCCTGCTTAGTTTATATGGATGCTCTAACCTTAGTGGGATCTCTACTGTATCGTAAGAACTTAAATAATTGGATCTCAGGCTAGGACGTCGGAAATTCCGTCTCTTGGATAGGGGGCGAAACTACTGCGAAAATTGACGGCTTGAGCTCTAGCTTAAGACAAGAAAAAAAAAAAAACTGCCAGACCATACCAGCAAAGGCAACTCCAACGTCCTAGCGCGAGGTCCAATTATTTAAGTTCTTACGGTAGACAACTTTGCGCCTTGTAGTTGTTCTATCTCTTGTGAAAATCCACTCTGTGACATGATATTTCTTTCACTTTGCCGCTCAGACTGAATAGTATTTCCTGCATTTCTTAAGTACGTTCCACTGCTAACGCTATTGCTAACTTCCCCTCGTCGCACCTTTGACGATGCAAACTCGAATCTCACCAAGAAATTACCTTCACGCTTGTCCATAGTGTATTCTAATTATTATTTTTGATATGATATTAATACAAACGTTACATTAATTATGATCTAATCCTTAGTGAGATCATAAAACAAATGATGGTGTCTGGTAACATCCCTCCCTTTTAACTTTGCAGGTTGTCCGGGTTGGGGCTTAACGTTACTTTTAACTTATGAAAGTATTTTCCTAAGCATTTGGGTGATAGGATCAAGCTTCAAGCCGAGATGCTTAGCTATGATACAAATTCCGCAATTTCGGTATTACCACGCTGACCGGCCAGGCCCTCGTAGTTCACTGCGTATCCGCAGAGGGCCACATCAACGGCGGATTGTCCCAGGGTAGACCACCAAGTCTCTCACTGAGAGATTGGGGGAGGAAAATCCCGAACTCGGAAGTGGTGTTCCTAAGGGCGATTGTACGGGAAATTTCGTCGTTGGTGGGTAACATAATTTGGTATTGCTGGAAAATATTCTCGCGTGTGTAACGAGCAAGGTTGGTGTCCGTAGGCAAGGGGACGTACTCGGGCGAATCCGTCAAAAATGGGGGGCCTTAAAACCAGGTTTACACAATGTTGCAGCGAAGGAGGGGTTAGGTCAAAAACAATCATTTGGATGCAATGGGAAGCAAATCCAAATAAAATGATAGGAAAGAGAAGCAAAAGGTAGCAGAAGTGGAAAATAAACTAGTACTGGTACTCTTGTTTCCCTGCTTCTAAGTGATAAATACTCACAGAGCCGAGTTGAAGGTGGGGATTCCCATATCAAGTTCCAGTTGTATTTGCTTACTCAGACATTGAAGAACCCCCGCCTCTTCAATCGCCATTTTCAATAACCCCCATCCAACCCCTCCCTTCTGACATTCCGGGTTCGATTACCGAAGGCCTTCTTTGCAAGACTGGATTTACATACTCCAACTGACCAACGTGTGACTAGACTAACCGCTAGAGTAGCCCGAGATCACTGTCTCTGGTACTTTTGTTCCTAATATAATAACTGCCCGTTTTAAAGTCTCTTGTCCTAACAAACAAGGCTTATCTCCCCCATTGAGTTCAAAATCATTCTACCGAGCTATATGCCTCTGCTGCGAGATGGACTCAAGCACGGGCTTCTTGGACTTCATATTTTCAGACAGCCCGAAGAATTTTAAAGCTGCATACGTATCATTGGATTCTGAACCATACCAGATCTTTGACCTCCTTTTGAAGGAAGGTCGTTTCACAAATTTCTTCTCAAGAATTGAAATTTACGGAAACAATCTCGCCACCCTGTTAAGTCAACTTCCTCGCTTGGAACAAGATGATTACAATGCTTCGCTATTACGGGAGATGATTAGAGCCTTTGCTCTCTCATTACTTGCTGAAAGATGTGATGACAGGAAATCTAGGAGTGCAGTTGCGAGAATTGTCCTCTCTGTGGTAAAATTATCGGATCCAAGGGGGACATTAGGGCAGTTTGGTGTGAGGCTAGGGGCTCTGCCAGGGATATTGAGGATTTTAATTGCGGAAGGCCATATAAAAAACCTAGCTGTAACTCACAAAGGGTGCTTTGAAGATCTCGTCTCTGAACCACAAGCTAAGGAAAAGTGGGTTGAATTAATTGTGGATCTCTGCAAGGAATGTAGGAAGCATGGGATGAGGCCCAGGGCAACCGATGCCATAGAGTTCATCCGGAGACTGGGCTGGAAAAAAAATACTCCATAGGGCAAAGTTGGACAACCCACGGAGCTATCGAATCCCGATATTCAAAGCCTTCTACAAAACTCAGCATTTTATACTATGGCAAATCGATACTGCTTTTGATGAAAGGTTTGGCGAGGATTACCAAGTTATAAAAGGTTCGGGTTCCTGTAAAATTAGCCTTATGAGTAGAGAACTAACAACCGGTAACTGCGGTTTAGTATGGTCTGTTGGAAACCCCAAAGATGTAGGTATTTAGTTCTCGGATGATGGAAGCAAAAGGATATTGAGATGAAGCAGCTCGATAAGATTGGTGTGCAGATTCATCGGGCACAACAAATCTATACGAAAGAGCGAGTGGAAGCGTGTAACAGATGTGGTTTGGATGGATCGCGGAAGATCAGGTATCCAGTGAGGGTATGCTTGGATGGCGGGGAAAGTGGCGTCAGAGGGGTTGATGGCACTAGTAAGGAGGATTTCGAGGATCCAGGTCAGCTAGGTAAAGGAGTCAAAATGGCCCTATTTTTACCATGGCATGAGGATGCTAAATTTGCAGTTAATAGCCAAATTTTATAATCTTACAAGTACTGTCCTGGATAATATTGGTGAGGCTGGAAAGGCTGCATACCCGGTAGACATATCAGCGGAGGAGGCCGCAGTGGTGAATCACTTTCAAACCCCTGTCTTTATTCTTGGGAGAAGCGGGACCGGGAAAACTACCTGCTTAGTTTATAGGCTAGTAGGGAGGTATCTATATAGGAGGGAGAATGTGGGGCCATTGAGACAAGTACGTGGTTGGTTTATGAGATTGGATGATACTCTAGGGGCGTAACGTTGACTATGCTAACAGCGATAGGTCTTACTCACGAAGTCAAAGAGATTAGTGTCGAAGTTAAGAGATAATGCTGAGGGGTTGCTGGAGGGAAAGTTGGGCGAAAGGAAAGGGCCAAGTGAGGGTAATGATGCCAAAAATGATCTTGATGACGATACAAGAAACAATTCTTATCACTCACCGATGCGGACTTCCCACTGGTATGCACTTTTGATTGCTTGTTAAGACTTATTGAAAATAGCATTAGGTTTGTTGCTCCTCTATTTCAGCTGTTGCGGTGTGGTAGGCCTACTGAGTCGCCTTTAGAGAACATGAAATCCGGCGAAGGTACATAGAGATAGACAATTCTAAATCCACCCGTGTAACCGACTTCGTGGAGTTTAACATCGAGTACTGGAAACGTCTCTCCCCAAATTTTAAGACCGGTATTCCGGCAGATTTAGCGTTCCTTGAAATAATGGGAGTCATCAAAGGATTGGTTTTGCGCGCCCCAGACTTCAAGCCTTTATCTCGGGAAGAATATTTGGGGCTGCGCTGGGGATTGGCCCCGAGATTTGCTTCGGAGCAGGGGAGACATACTATTTATAACATATATGAATGGTATGAGCAGAGGAAGAAGAAACGTGGCGATATTGATCAGGTGGATAGAATTATCCAAGTCATGAAGACTTTGGAGGCATTTAGGTCTTCGGAGGTGCTTGAAGATAGTGCGTTTGAGCGGAAAATTAGAAGCGTACTAGACGAAGTCTATATAGACGGTTAGCAATTCTAGATCAAAAATGCTGGCATCCGTGGTATTAAAAATAGCAGAGGTCCAGGATCAGCGAGGGCCAGATATAGGAATGCTCTTGACCCTAGTGAGATCTCCCCATGGTGTTCATTTCGGTATGGTTCTCTCTATTTTCTGTCCGTTCCTCTTGGAGCTTATGTCTCACCAATGAACAGCAGGCGATACGGCTCAATGTATATCCAAAGACGCTCTTTTCCGGTTTGCAGATGCTATATCCTTGTTTAATGAGCGCTTCGGGGGCGTCACCGAGCTAAAGCCAACATTGCTTCCTTTATCACACAACTACAGATCTCAACAACAGATTTTGAGTGTTGCCTCCTTAGTCACGCACCTCCTGTATCGAGGTGCACTCCTCCCCAGCACACATTATTCTCTCATATCATACTTACGAGGTGGTTTAGGCTTTCCTGACTTGGTGGATAAATTACCTCCCGAAATTGGGGATATACCAGGCCCAAAACCTACTCTTTATGGTACCCCGCCTCTACTCGAGCCTTCCTATGTAGCTAATCATTGAAGTTGGGAGAAATATAATAGATGTTCTGAGGCTCGGTGAGAAACTAGAAAATCCTCAGGGGTCTGATGGCCAGAACGGTAGGTTCAATGAATATGGAGGGGGGCGTGTCATCCTTGTGAGGGATGAGGAAACCTGCGAAAAACTTCAAGCAGAGCTAGGAAGGTCTGCATCGGTATTAACTATTCTTGAGAGTAAGGGCATGGAGTTCGAGGATGTTTTCCTTTATGACTTCCTTAGCACAAGCCCGTACAGCCATAAATTGGATATCTTGGAAAATCTTTTCCAATACGAGCTTCACGCCGGTAAGATTTACTTCATAGAAAGTGTTTTCTTTTTTTTTTTTTTTTTTTTGTGGGGTATAGTACATCTGCTGATCAGGGGGGTTATGCTGGGTGGGTAGAAACGGATATCGTGAGTAACCAAGAGCTTATATCGTAAAGAGATACTTATAGAGTCGCAGGTCCTTTGCTCAGAATTAAAGGTGATCAGATAGAAGCCAGCTTTTTGTTAGAGACTTAATTTACTAACTTTGCTCGGGGGTAAAGCATCTATACGTGGGAGTGACGAGAGCTCGCAGCAGACTATGGATACTGGAAAGCAATAGTCGTATTTTAGGCCCAGTGGAACGCCTGTTCAAACAGCAACTTCGTTGCTACCGCACCGGTACCCTAGTCCCATACTAGAGATTTTAAAAGAACAAGATATAGGGGTATGCCTTGAACTCGGGCTAGATTATCGTCTAAATTATCCGCTCTAACATATCTAGGTTTCGGAGCTGCATAAGCGGTTGTCTACAGGAAAGACGATCAGCACTTCTGAATTGAGAGAAATGGGCAATCAAATGATTGATGACCGGGAATACTCTAAAGTTCGCTAGTACATATTACGTTTCCAAAGTACAACACTGACTATATATTATCTAGGCTCTCCGCTGCTTTGAGGATGCTGAAGATCCTCATGGCATTGCATTGGCTAATGCGTATATTGCAGAGGAAGAGGGACTTGCTAAGAGAGCTTCCGGGTCATTTGAACTGGCTAATCCTAATTTTATAAAAGCATCAGAATTTTTTCTAAAAGCCCACAGCATCACAAAGGCAGTTCAATGCCGGAAGGAAGGGGGCGATCCAAGGGGGGCAGTCAGTGAGTAAATCCCAAAAGAGAGTCTTGGTGTTAATGGCTTATGTTATAGAAATTCTTGCCGATAATGGAGCATACGAAGATGCTGCATGGCTCTCAGCAGATGTTGGCTTGTTTTTAGAAACAAGCGAGATCTATACCAAACTTAACAAACATGAGAGGGCACTCACCGGGTATGCTCGTGGGAAACAATTCAAGCAGATGTTTAATTATCTCAAAAGGTTTATATCCGATCTCCTTTTCTGTTTAATTCTCAGAGCCCAATGGCATAGTGGGGTTAGCTAATCATGGAGAAAAGGTTTGAGTCAGAGATAGAACCTTGCTGTCGGAAACAGTATGGGCTGTTTGGCTACATAAAGGAATTTGGAGAGAGCGACACAACTCCCGATGAGTTTGAACAACGGGCTCTCAATCTTATCGGATCTCCGGAAGAGCAAGAAATGGTTTTATCAAGATTTAGCCTGATGAACAAACTTTTCAAATTGCTCAGTACTAACAGGAAATACATGGAAGCCTATAAGGTTGGGATCGGTTCTGGTCTTCTCAGAAACTCCCTTCAGTTGCTTAGTGAAAACCGCTTATTGAAAAATCTAAAGCCGGAAGAGGGGGCCCAGCTGCACACGGTGTGTGAGTTTCTACAAGCAGAGCAAAGAGCAACCAATCCTGTGCCTAGGACTAGAAGAGACGAACGGATCCACGAGGTGCTACGAAGGGCCGTGAGGGGAGGGAGCCCTCAGATCGATTCATTTGTCAAAATGTGGGTGGAAGATATTAGCCCAGCTCTCGATATCCCTGCTCAGCACAGGACTAGAGTAGATTGGAGAAAAATCGGCCAAATGCGGATCGCCAGTTATGTAGACCTTCAGGTATTATATATTCCTGGAAGATGCCTCAGGCTATGCGGGTGCTGACCTCTAACTCACCCATAGGTAACAAAGAGTGGATATCTAAACAATAAACTCCCCCCTCTACTTGATCGTATTGAGCGCGTGCTTAAGGATTTGAGAGTAATCTCACATGGGACGATTCCTTATTCGGCTCAACTCTATTGCGGGATTTACGAGATGCCTCATAAACCGGGCCAATATATCCTCCTGGACTGGTCTCCACTCCGTGCTGACTCTAAACTACGACTCCCACTTAGGCCGGTGGATACCGGACAGCTTGGGAGAAAAATATTAAGACATATTTTAGGGGATGTCGCTCCCCCCTTTGATAAGGGATTGCGAGCAATATGGGGTAAAAGTGCTGAACCTCAATTCTTGCCCTCATTGATGCCATGTAAGGATAATCTCGAGAAATCTGTCACAATTTAGTATGATGTCCAACTGACACATGCTCAGCCAAAATCCACTTCGAACAAATAGATGTAGGTTCTGTGTATTGAAATTCTACCCCTCAAAACGCTCACTTGCAGCCTACTAGTGGCTGGCAAGCCTTTGCCAAATATTTGCAGAATTTTTAGCAATGACTAAGGGCAATAAAGAACTTGACGATTCCTTCCCGGGGGGCTGTAAGATTTTTCACCCTATCCCACTCAGAAATCCTCGTTTCTAATTCAAGCAACGCAGGGGATTGGAGATTTTGGAGAGGAGTTCTTCTGGAGCGAATGGAGTTCAGATCCTCATATGAGCAGAACCTCGAAGTTCTGTCTCGTATTAAATCTGAACTCACGACTCGGGATGGGAAATACCGCGCATTATACCTGCTTTTGATTGAGGATGGCACAACACAGTACCGGGTGGAATTGACTCTTCGGATGGTACCGGGGCCTGTATATCTTCGTTTTTGGCTCAATACCAAACCTCGCTGTTTCTAGGTAAGCGAAATTGCACCCTGGTTTTCACAGACGAGCAGGGTTGTACTCTAACGGGTAGCAGGCTATAGGGACCAGTGGCGGTCAGCCCTCCTAGCGATGCGCACTCGAATAATGGACAGGGGGAATCCGAGCCTCAAATATGGCTGGGAAATGGTAACTTTAGCTAACCAGTTCCTGTCGCAGACCGAGGTTGGGGATTTTCCTGGGAGATTTGTATGTTTGATTTAGCGGTTAGCCTTATAGCTGATTTGTTAACTTTAACATAGTGTGAAAACATTTACGAGATCTTAGGCGCTATGGGGAGAGCAAAAGGCTCGCTAAATTTTTACTCAGCCTCCGTCATTTCTTTTTATGAAGAGTTGACATTGTCTCTGGTAAGCAGGTGATTTATATTCGGGGTTAGATACTAACAAGTTTAGATTTTCCTGGTACGGCCTTATGAGTTTCTCATTCCGGATTCCTGGCATTGTTTGTACTTTAAGAGATGGGAAAGAAAGTATAGGTCTCCTTCGGCTCTGGAACGCTTCCGGTACAAGCAGTGTTTAGCTAAAGTTTGTTTGAGCTTCTGCAAGATGGTAATAAACATTGAGGGAAGTCCTACCAAAGAATTCGCCTTGGCCTGGCGAAGCATCACCTTAATTGTTGTATGTCTCATCAACTTGGGTACCTTTTTTCCCCGACCACGGGAATATGCGGAATTATGGCGGAAGTCACAAGAGGTTTGCCTTTCCCCCTAGGGAAGACTTGAGAGTTTCCGTGAACTTATTTTCTGCTCAGGTTTTCAGTTGTGCCAGGTTGGATGCTAGGGGTATCCAGGGACTGCGAGGGGACGAACTCATAGGACGTTTAACAAAAGTGTTCCAGGAATACAGAGGGAAGGATTCGATCCGCCTTGTATGGGGTCGCCAAGGCTGGGTCGACTCGTTTGCTGGGATTCCATTGAAGGGAAACCGAATATCAGTAGTACCGAACCGCCCTACAGAAGAGAGAAATAGGAATCTGCGGAAACCGAGTAGGGACCAACGCACGAGGAAGCTCAACGCCGCACATATTTTGACTGCGTTTTGGAAGCTGAATGGGCCAAGAGTTCTGAAGAAGATGAAGGAACACAGAGATGCCACACATACTTTGGCTGCTTTTTGGAAATTGGGGAAGATGAAGGAACGTAGGAACGCCGCATGTATTTTGACGAATTTTTGGAAACTGAATGGGCCGAGATTTCTGGAGAAGATGAAGGAACGCAGGAACACGGCACATATTTTGAATGCCTTTTGGAAACTAGAGAAGATGAAAGAGCGTAGGAATGCCGCCCATATTCTAACTACATTTTGGAAACTGAATGGGCCGAGATTCCTGGAGAAGATGAAGGAACATAGGAGGTACTTCGCTCCGCGGTACAAATATCCTAAAAATTGTTGTCTACTGGTGGATATGAGAGGGGATAGAAATTGGATGTATTGATGGCGGGTCTTTGTTTTCCTATTTATTTCCTCTTCGAACTTTGGGGATGTTGGGTTAGCAATGAAGAAAAAAGATTCCTATGCTTCAATCCCTTGGGCCACAATATTTAGTATCTGGTTGATATGTTATATAACATTAAGAAGTATACTCGCCTATTTCCTGACTTTTGGTGCCCTATCTTTTTCCTTGCCTCAACTGAGGACTGAAAGAGAGTCTCCTCGCTGTGTTTCCTCCCCTAATCTACAGGGGAAAATTCTGGCCGTCCTAGCACATAGCCGATTATTTTGGTTTTTTTGGTATGTAGGTTGATGGCATTAGTAATGAGGATTTCGATGATTCAACTTAGCTAGGCAAGGAAGCAATAATGGCCCTACTTGAGCTGTTGTGCGAGGATGCTAAATTCACGACTAATAGGAATTTTTTAGAGTCTTACTCGTACTGCCCGGGGTAATATTGTTTTTACGGCTGGAAAGTTTGAATACCCGGTAGACATATCGGCGGAGGATGCCGGAGTAGCGGCTCACATTCCTACCCCAGCCTTCATTCTCGGGAGAAGTGGGACCGAGAAGACCACCCATTTAGTTTATATGGATGCTTTAACCCTAGTGGGATCCCCTGGGTATCAATTTCAGGTTTGTTCTCTATTTTCTGTCTTTTCCTCTCGGAGCCCGGGCCCCACTAATGAACAGCAGGCGATACGGCTCGATATATATTCAAAGGTGCTCTTATCCGGTTCGCAAATGCGAAGTCTTTCTTTTATGAGCGTTTTAGAAACGCTAGTAGCAGCGCTAGAGAGCTAAAGCCAGAATTACTTCCTTTATTATGATACACAACTTGAGATCTCATAAACAAATTTTCAGCATTGACTTGAATTTCGAGAGCTGTCCTTTTACCAAGCGGAGAGGACTGATGTGAGATATTTTACTAGCGCTTCTTTCTAGTTGCTGTGCTCGATTACATAGCCGAGTAAGTCTACCTCGACGGGATCGGCTTAGGTAGGGTACGGTTGTCATGTCTTATAGATTTAGGATGTATCTTATTCGTACTTCACGGGGATTTATGCGAAACTCTCAGTAAAAGCAGTAAACAGAATTTTAATGCAAACAAGGGCTAAGGGAGCCCTCCTCTTTCCCCACCCCTTCCACACAGCCGACCCCACCCAGTCCCCCTCGCCCCCCACTCGGCATTCAGGGTCCTATCTAATCTGACCCAAACTCCCGGGATAGACCGCTGTCACATAGCAGTTGAATTCGACGTTTAACTCAAAAATCTCCTAGCAGCCCTGCCTGCACCTACACTCAGAGCGGAGTTTCCCTCTTCTGCCTCTTCGCACACGAGCCAGAGAGGCCCCTTCAACTTTGCACCCGCACCAAGTGCTGACTCAGGTCCCAGCTAGTGTTCGTTACGGGGCCTCCGGGGCCCCGAAATCCACGGGCTGGGGCGGAGCATTTTTTTTATCAATCCTCACCCCCGCCCGAGGCCAGGGTAGGGGTGGGGATAATAGCGGAGATATTCCCCCCCGGGCCGGAGAGTAAAAACCCGCCCCGCTCTGTAACGAACACTAGTCTCAGCTCCTCCTTAATGTTCTCAACAATCCTCGCGGCTGCCAATTCTGAGCAGACTGAGGAAATATCAGCGGCGTCAGGGGACGTCGGGTACGGCTGGCGACTCTTGAAGCGGTCGTAGAGAACGGCAACTATGGCTGAACTGAATCCAGTGAAAGGTGTCATAAAGGGGACGGAATGGCGAGATATGAATCCTAAAGAATATGAGATGCCCAAATTAGTAGTTTGAATATTTTGGAGCCTCTAAATATCTTGAACAAACCCGCCGTTGCAGACCATATCACCCCAATTGCAGATCAAATGAATCGCAAACAGTGTTCCGAACAGTCCGGGGGCCCTACAGGGACAGCGGGGGGTATTAAACAACTGTAGGGCGTTGGAAAGGGCTGTGGGGGGTGACCACAAACTGTAAGTATTAGGGATGACTACCGGGGATAAGGAACAAAAAATAAGGGTGAGGACAGGGGACGGCTGGGGATGGCTGGCGACGACGGGGGGTGTTGAGGGTTTTGATAAACGATCCTGAGGTAATGATAGGCGGTGAGGGTTTTATGCAGCGGAGTGGAACAGCTTAAGTAGAGACACAGAGTTTGTATTAACCGGAGATGAAGATCATGATTGATTGTCATAAGTTGATGGAAAGGAAAGTCTAGGGGAAAAGTTATGAAAAGGAAGAAAGGAGTTAAGCCAGGAAAGACAAGAGGGAAAGCAAAACAGGCGTGAGAAAACTTTTCATAGCTTGCTCACCACTCCACTGGTGCGAACGCGTACTACTGCGGCCTTAGAATGCCGGCATCTCCCGCACTAAGTGCAGCCATTAAACTGCTATGTCCAGCTGGGGACCGCAGCCGAACTATGAGTGTTGTATTATGATGCCATGTAGTAGAAGGAGTAAACGGGGTTCCTGCAAGAAAGAGAAGAAGGCTAAAGGGATCATCAAATCCTCCGAGTTTCAAGAATGAGACCGAAGCAATTCATTCCCCTTTTACCTTGAATTTCTCTTTCAAAATCTTTAAATCTTTCTCTTAAACCATGGTGATGTCTCGACAAAGCCAAACTAACGATACTACAGGAGTTGATTCTCATCAAATTGACGAGAATTTTCCAGAAAGTTTACCGCAAACAGTCGGCCACCCCGGATTCGGACATCTCCAATTTCTGAACTCGCGGGCTGTGATAGTGATAGTACAGCTCATAGGATATACAGTGCTTCTACCTTTTTCCCGATATGTCTTTTGTTGAGTGAACGAACAACCACCATTATTTTTGTTCTCTCATCCGATCGGATCGTTTCATTTATAATACTTCGTACCCACCCACGGTGCATGCTTAAGAGCATTAATATTTCGTAGAGGGAGAGGATTTTGTTGAAGATCTTGGAGGGACGGGGAGGATGGGGGAGAGGTGGTGTGGGGAGGAGAGAGTGAATATGCCCCACGGAAGGTATTGCAGGAATGGGGGGGGTGAGTGAACTAGCTGTCTGGGCAGACGGTCCATGCTATACGTAGGCGGCCAAGAGACATTTTCGCACACTATGGAGCAGCACAGAGCACAGTCCTCACAAGGGAACAAGCATCTCCAGAAACCACAGGAGCACATGTGTATAAACCATTCATATTGGTATTACGGACCCTATTCTCAGGTTCCGATTTTAAAGGGTAGGACTAAAAAGTGCTACGGAATAAACCTAACGCTAATGATAGGAGCACAGTGTTTGAGGACATAATCTAATAGAGATACCGTAAATATCGGTATTGCATCCTGTCTAGACGCAGCACTAGCAAGCACCCGCGTCCCGGTTCACAGGCATTCACACAGTGACACTTATTTTCCTACAAATATGTCTCATACCTGGGGTATGCCATTTTTCTTGACCGTATCTTTCTCACTCCCCGTCTTATCACATAAGTTAGGTTCCGTCGGAAAGATAAGAAGGTTGTAAAACCATGGGTCATAGTGCGGTGTGAATTTCAACTTGAGTGTGTTTATTCGTGTTTTGTGGCTGGTAGCTCACCGTTAAAGTATCATGCTCGAGTCGTTTGCTATATCAAGGCTACGGTCATTATCCTATGGAGTTGCCGCACGGTCATAGTGTCGCATCATTGAGACGATGTAGCTAACTTTGTGCCTTGTGGCTATTCTATCTCTTGTGAAAATCTACTCGGTGATATACGGTATTTCTTTCACTTTGCCGCTCCGACTTGAATAGCATTTCCCACGTTCCATTGCTAAAGCTATCGCTAACCTCCCCCCCACCGCAACCATGGCGATGCAAACTCAAATCTCTTACCAAAGAGCCACCCTCACGCCTGCCCGCAGCGTATCCTAATTTTCTTTGATGCGATACTAATACAAACGTTGCATTAATCGTGATCCAATCCTTAGTGGCATCACGAAACAAATGATGGTGTCTGGAAACATCCCTCCCTTTTAACTTCGCAGTCTGTCCGGGTTGGGGCTTAATGTTACCCTTAATCCAGAAAGTATTTTTCCTAAGATTGGAGTGATAGGATCAAGCTCCAGGTCGAGTTGCTTAGCTACAAATTCCGGTATCATGTTGACCCGCCAAGCCCTCGTGATCCGCAGGAGGCCACATCAACGGCGGAGTGTCTAGGGTAGACCACCAAGTCTCTCACCCAGAGTTTGGGCGAGGAAAATCTCGAACTCGGAGGTGGTGTTCTTAAGGGCGATTGCACGGGAAATTTCGTCGTTGGTGGGTGACCTTATTCCGTATTGCTTGAAAATATTCCGGCGTCCCTAGGCAAAATGATCGTTTGGGGATGTGCTCGGGCGGATCCGTAGAAGATGGGGGGCCTTAAAACCAGGTTTACACAATGTTGCAACGAAGGAGGGGGTGTGGACCATAAAGTAACAGAAGGACTTGGAACGCGCCTCTCGAACCGGGGGGATAAGTGCCCCTTCTAGCAGAATAGTAAAAAAATTACATTTGAAGGTAGCTGGAAAAGGAAGCAAAAGGGAATAGAAGTAGTAAATAAACTAATACTGGTACTCCCTTTTCCCCGCTTCTGAGCAATAAAGACTCAGACAGCTGAGTTGAAGATAAAAATTCCCATACAGAGTTTCTGCTATTTTTGATTACTAGGACATGAAAGTACCCCCCCTTCGATCCCCAATTCAGACGTCCCGGTTCAACCCCCCCTCCAACCTCCCGGGCTCGATAACCGAAGGCCTTCTTTGCAACACTGGTTTTACATTCTCCAACTGAACCAACGTGTGACTGGACTCGCTACTAGGGTAGCCCGAGATCTGTGTCACTGCTACCTTCGTTCCTGATAACTGCACATCTTTAGGTCTCTTCTCCTGGTAAACAAGACTTGTCCCCCCCATTGAGTTCAAAACCATTCTACCGAGCTATATACCTCTGCTGCGAGATGGACTCGAGCTCAGGTTTCTTTGACTTCATATTCTCAGACAATCCAAAGGATTCCAAAGCCGCATACGAATCATTAAGTTCCAGGCCATACCAAATCTTTGACCTCCTCCTGAAAGAAGGTCGTTTCACAAATTTCTTCTCAAGAATAGACATTTACGGAAACAACCTCGCCACCCTGTTAAGTCAATTTCCTAGCTTCGAACAAGATGATTACAGTGCCTCGTTATTACGGGAGATGATTAGAGCCTTCGCTCTCTCATTACTTGCTGAGAGGTTAGATGACATGAGATCTAGGAGTGCAGTTGCGAGAATCGTCCTCTCTGTGGTGAAATTATCGGGTCTAAGAAGGACATTAGGGCGGTTTGGTGTGAGGTTAGGAGCTCTCCCGGGGATATTGAGGATTTTGATTGCGGAAGGGCACATAAAGAAGCTAGCCCAAACTCACAAAGGGTGCTTTGAAGATCTCATCTCTGAACCACAAGCCAGGGAAAAATGGGCGGAATTTATTATGGAACTCTGCAGGGAATGTAAAGAGCATGGGTCGAAGCCTAGCGCCCAAGAGTTGGCGAAGTTTATTCGCACTGTTCCTTGTGAATTCTGCAATTCTAACGTTTCTTTTGATTGTGTACTCAACGACGGTCCGGAGGGGGAACCTACTCGAGCCCGGGGCCCGTCTTTCGGGCTAAACATGGAGTCAAATGTTTTCAAATACCTCTTAGGCGAGCCTCTTGGGCCATGGAAGATTGTTCTTTCCCAACAGGCCATGGAGGATCTGGGAACGGAGAATGCTCAAAGTACTCGTTCCATTAAAGAGAGGTTTTTTTTGTTTTAGGAATTGCTAATATTGGTTAGATAACTTCGAGAATGTTCGGCGAAAGTTCTCCGAGCTCGCTTCCGGAGACTGGGCTGGAAAAAAAATACTCCATAGGGCAAAGTGGGACAACTCGCTGAGTTATCGAATCCCTTTATTCAAAGCATTCTACAAAACCCAGCATTTTATACTATGGCAAATCGATACGGCTTTTGATGAAAGGTTTGGTGAGGGTTACCAAGTTATAAAAGGTTCGGATGTCTGTGAAACTGGCCTTATGGGTAGAGAACTAATGATGGGCAATGGTGGCTTAGTATGGGCTGTTGGAAACCCCAAAAATGTAGGCATTTGGTCCCTGAGTGATGTGGGTAAGAGGATATTAAGATGAAGCAGCTCGACAGGATTGGTGTGCAGATTCATCGGGAACAGCAAATTTACACGAAAGCGCGAGTGGAAGCTTGTGACAGAGATGATTTGGATGGATCACGGGAGATTAGGTATCCAATGAGGGTATGCTTGGATGGCGAGGAAATTGGTGTTATGGGGGTTGATGGCACTAGCGATGAGGATTTCGATGATTCGGCTCAACTAGGTAAAGAAGTCAAAATAGTCCTACTTGAACTCTTGCATAAGGATGCTGAATTCGCAGTTCATAGCCAAATTTTATAGTCTCACTAGCACTGTACTGGATAATATTGCTTCTACAGCTGGACGGGTCGCATACCCGGTCGACATATCTGGGGAGGAGGCGGCAGTAGTGGATCACTTCCTAACTCCAGCCTTCATCCTTGGGAGAAGCGGGACCGGGAAAACCACCTGCTTGGTTTATAAGCTGGTAGGAAGGTATCTATTTAGTAGGGAAAATGTGGGGCCATTGAGACAAGTATGTGGTTGCTGGGTTTCTGAGATTGGATCATGGACTGGGGGTTTAACGTCGACTACTATGCTAATACTGATAGGTCTTGCTCACGAGGTCAAAGAGATTGGTGCTGAAGCTAAGAGATAATGTCGAGGGATTGCTTGAGGCAAAATTGGGCGAAAGGAAAGGGCCAAGTGAGGGTAATGATGCCAAAAATGATCTTGATGATAATACGAGAAAACAGTTTTTATCACTCACCGATGCGGATTTCCCACTGGTATGCACTTTTGATTGCTTGTTAAGACTCATTGAAAATAGTATTAGGTTTGTTGCTCCTCTGCTTTAGCTGTCGCGGTCTGGTAGGCCTACTGAGTCGCTCTTAGGGATCAGGAAATCCGGCGGAGATACATAAAGATCGACAATGCTAAAGACACCCGCGTAACTGACTTTGTGAAATTTAACATCGAGTACTGGGAACACTTGTCCCCAAGGCTAAAGAGGGGCATTCCGGTAGATTCAGCGTTTCTTGAAATAATGGGAGTTATCAAGGGATCGGTTTCGCGAGCCACAGACTTCGAGCCTTTATCTCGCGACGAATATTTAGGACTGCGCTGGAGATTAGCCCCAAGCTTTGCCTCAGAGCAGGAGAGACATACTATTTATGACATATATGAATGGTATGAGAGGGCAAAAAAGAAACGTGGTGATATCGATCAGGTGGACAGAATTATCAAGGTCACGAAGGCTTTAGAGGGATTTAGGTCTTCGGAGGTGCTTGGAGAGAGTGCCTTTGAGCGGAAAGTTAGAAGCGTACTAGACGAAATCTATGTTGATGGTTAGAAATTCTAGATCCAAAAAGCTGGCTTGGGGGGGTATTAAAACAAACAGAGGTCCAGGATCAGCGAACATCAGATATCGGGATGCTTTTAGACCTAGTGGGATCTCCCCGCGGTATCCATTTCGGTATAGCTCCCCCTGCTTCCTGTCCTCTCCCCCCGGCACTCAGGTCTCACCAAAAATAGCGGGGGATACCGCTCAGTGTATATCTAAGGACGCTCTTTTCCGGTTCGCAAATGCGAAATCCTTGTTTTATGAACGCTTTAGAAACGCCACTAGCAGCGCTAGTGAGCTAAAGCCAACACTGCTTCCATTATCACACAACTTCAGATCTCATAAACAGATTTTGAGCGTTGCTTCCTTAGTGATGCACCTCTTGTATAGAGGTATACTGCCCCCCGGCATACTTTGTTGTCTGTTACCATACTTATGAAGCGATCTAGGCTTTCCGGACTTGGTGGATAAATTGCCTCCCGAGATTGGAGATAGACCCGGTCCTAAACCGGCTCTTTATGGTAACCCCCGCTGCCAGAGCCACCATATCTAGCTAACCTTTGAAGTCGGGAATAACATAATAGATGTCCTAAAGTTGGGTGGGAAGATAGAAAACCCCCAGGGATCGGAGGGACAGAGCGGCAATTTCAATGAATACGGAGAAGCGCGTGTCATTCTAGTGAGGGATGAGGAAACCTGCGATAAACTTCAAGCGGAGCTTGGAAGATCTTCTCTCGTATTAACTATTCTTGAGAGTAAGGGCATGGAGTTCGATGATGTATTCCTTTATAACTTCCTTAGCTCAAGCCCGTATAGCCATAAATTGAATATCTTGGAAGAACTTTTCCAACGGAGGCATCACACTGGTAAGGTTAACTTCATAAAAAGGATTAATTTTGGAAGAGTGAGGGGCCTGTGTTATGTGCTAACCCTTTCAATTCCAAAGATATGTCTCCGGAAGATCATTTAGGGCTGGCGGGAGAAGCTGAGAAAGGGAACGAAGGGGGAGCAAAACTAGGAAGCCAACGTAATGCATTTGCTTATCAAGGGAGCCATGCAGATTGGGTAAAGGACAATATCGTGAGTAGCCAGCAGCCTATATCGTAAAAGAGATGCTCATAGAGTCACAGGTCCTCTGTTCAGAATTGAAGGTGACCAGATAGAAGTCAGCTCCTTATTTTACACTTTATTTATTTGCTAACCCGGCGCGGATGTAAAGCATCTATATGTGGGAGTGACAAGAGCTCGCTGCAGACTATGGATACTGGAAAGCAATACATGTATTTTAGGCCCTGTTCAACGCCTGTTCAATCAAACAGCAAAAGAGTTGCTACCGCACCGATACCCTAGTCCCATACTAGAAATTTTAACAGAACAGGATATAGGAGTGTGTACTGAACTTCCCCAGAAATTTCAGCTCGATTATCCACTCTGACATTCCTAGATTTCCGAGCTTCATAAGCGGTTATCTACAGGAAGGACGATCAGTGTCTCTCAGTGGAGAGAGATGGGTTATCAAATGATTGACGACCAAAAATACTCTAAAGTTTGCTAGTACATATCACCTTTTCAGAGTGCAAGACTCACTATTTCTATTTTAGGCTCTCCGCTGCTTTGAGGATGCTGAAGATCCTTACGGAATTGCATTGGCCAATGCATATATAACCGAGCAAAGCGGACTCACCAATAGAGCTCTAGGGTCGCTTGAACTGGCTAATCTTGATTTTATAAAAGCATCAGAATTTTTCCTAAAAGCTCGCAGCATCGCAAAGGCAGTTCAATGCCGGAAAGAAGGGGGTGATCCAAAGGGGGCAGTTAGTGAGTAAATCCCAAAGGAGAGCTTTGATATTAATGGCTAACGGTACAGGAATTCTTGCCGATAATGGAGCATATGAAGATGCTGCCTGGCTCTCAGCAGATGTTGGCTTGTTTTTGGGAACAAGTGAGATATATACCAAACTTAACAAACATGAGAGGGCACTCACCGGGTATGCTCGTGCGAAACAATTCAAAAAGATGTTTAGTTATATTAGAAAGTTTATACCCGATATCCTTTGCTGTTTAATTGTGGGGTTAGCTAACCATGGAGGACAGGTTTGAGTCAGAGATTGAGCCTTGCTGTCTGAAACAGTATGTACTGTTTGGCTACTTAACCGAATTTGGAGACAGCGACACGACTCCCAGCGATTTTGAAAAACGGGCCCTCAATCTTATCGGATCTCCAGAGGAGCAAGAAATGGTTTTGTCAAGATTTAGCCTGAAGAACAAACTTTTTGAAATGCTCAGTACTAACGGGAAATACATGGAAGCCTACCAGATTGGGATCGGTTCCGGGCTCGTCAGGAACTCCATTGAATTGCTTAGTGAAAACCTCTTGTTAAAAAATCTGAATCGGGAACAGGGGGTCCAGCTCAACATGCTGTGTAAGTTTCTACAGGCAGAGCATATAGCAACCAATCCTTGGCCCAGAACTAAAGAAGGTGGACGGATCCACAAGGTGCTGCGGGCGGCTGTCGGGATGGGGAGCTCACAGATCAATTCATTTGTCAAAATGTGGGAAGATATTAATCGAGCTCTTGATGGTTCCGCCCGGCGCGGGACCGGTGTAGAGATGGGGAAGCTTCGTGATATGCAGACTGCTAGTTATGTAGACATTCTTGTTTGTCCCCATAAAGATTTTATGCTTTGTTCACCTCTAACTCATCTATAGGTAACGAGGAGCGCATGTCCGAACAATGAATTCCGGCTTCCGTTTGATCATATCGAGCGCATGTTTGAAGATTTGAGGATAATCTCTTCACATGGAACGATTCCTTATTCAGCTCAAATCTATTGCGGAATTTACGAGCCACCTGGCCAGCTGGGCGAACACATTCTCCTGGAGTGGTCTCCACTTCGTGCTAGCTCTAAACTACGACTCCCACCCAGGGCGGTGGATATTGAATCGCTGAGAGGCAAAATATTAAGATATATTTTAGGGGATATCGTCCCCCCCCTTATTTCCCTTAATGAGGGATTACGGAAAATATGGAGTAAAAAGGCAGAACCCCAATTCCCACCCCCGTCGATACTAGGTAGGAATAATCCCAGAAAATCCGGCCTGATCTAATATAAAACCTTACTTACATATAACCTAGCCGACGCCTATTTTAAAAAAGTAGAGGTAGGTTCTGTGCATTGAAATTCTGCCCTCAGACCGCTGACTCACAGTGTGCTAGTCGCTGGTGCGCCTTTGCCGAGTATTTTTAAATTTAGAATCCTCTTCATTGAGCGAGGGCAATAAACTGCCCCAATATTCCTTACCGGCGGATTGTGAGATCTTTAGCGCTATCCCACCCAGAAGTCTTCGTTTCTAATGCGGTGTAGGGGATTGGAGATTTTGGAGAGGAGCTCTTCTGGAGCAAATGGAGTTCAGATCCTCGTACGAGCAGAGCCTCGAAGTTCTGTCTCACATTAGGTCTGAGCTCACCTCTCGAGGGGGGAAATATCACACATTATACCAGTGTTTGATCGAGGATGACACAACAGAGTATCGGATGGGACCGGCTCTTCAAAAGAGCATTGGAGCCTGTATGTCTTCGCTTTTGGCTCAATACCAAACATCGTTATTTCTGGGTATGTTGAGCTGTACATTGGGATTTTCACAGACTAGCACAGCTGTGCCCTAACAAGCAATAGACTACAAAGAGCGGTGGAGGTTTACCTTCCTGGAAATGCGCACTCGAATAATGGACAGGGGGGATCTGAGCCTCAAATATAGCTGGGAATTGCTAACTTTAGTCAATCAGTTCATGTCGGAGACTGAAGCTGGTGATTTTCCTGGGAGATTTGTATGTTTGGTTCAGCTACTAGCCTTCTAGTTGATTTGTTAACTTGAGCATAGTGCGAAAATATTTACAAAATCTTAGGCGCTATGGCGAGAGGAAAAAACTCGCTAAATTTTTATTCACCCTCCGTCATTTCTCTTTATGAGGAATTAACCTTATCTTTAGTAAGCAAGTCATTTATATTCGGGGTCTGATACTAACGGGTTTAGATTTTCCTGGTACGGCCTTATGAGTTTCTCGTTCCGGATTCCTGGCATCGTTTGTACTTCAGGAGGTGGGAAAGAAAATATAGGTCACCTTCGGTTCTAGAACGCTTCCGGTACAAGCAGTGTTTAGCTAAAGTTTGTTTGAGCTTCTGCGAGATGGTTATAAACATAGAAGGAAAGACAACGGACGCTGCCTTAGGCCGGCGAAGCGTCACCGTGATTGTTGTATGCCTCATCAACTTGGGTACCTTTTTCCCCCGAACGCGAGAGTATGCGGAATTATGGCGGAAGTCACAAGAGGTTTGCTTTTCCGCTTAAAAAAGACTTAGGAGTTGCAGTGTGCTTATCCTCTGCTCAGGTATTCCGCTGTGCCAGGTTGAACGCTACCGGTATCCTGGGGCTACGAGGGGATGCGCTCATTGGACGTTTATCAAAAGTCTTCCTGGAGTACAGAGGGAAAGATTCAATCCGCCTTGTGTCGGGCTACCATGGATGGGTAGACTCGTTTGCTGGGATCCCATTGAAAGGAAACAGAATCAAAGTAGTGACGAGCCGTCCTATAGAAGAGAGAAAAAGGCATCTGTGGAAGCCGAGCAGGGACCAACGCACGAAGCAGCTCAACGCCGCACATATTTTGACTGCTTATTGGAAGCTGAATAGACGGAGAGTCCTGGAGAGGATGAAGGAACATAGGAGGTACTGTGCTCCGCGGTACAAATATGCTAAAAATTGTTGTCTACTGGTGGATATGGGAGGGGATAGAAATTGGATGTATTGATGGCGGGTCTTTATCTTTCTATTTTTTTTCCCCTTCGAACTTAGGGCAGTTGGGTTAGCAATGAAGAACAATATTCCTATGTTTCAACCTCTTGGGCCGTAAAATTTAGTTTCTGGTTGACATGTTCCAATATTAAGAAGCAAATCCGCAAGGAATTGCCTTGAGTATTGGTAAAGTGATGAGGCCAAATTTAGCCCTTTTTAGGCTTTTTTAGTCCTGAGGTGCCCTACTGCTTTGCTAGGCTAATTAGCACGGTAGCAGATTCTGGCCATGACTAATCCTGATTATGTTAGACACGGGCGAGATTATCCGGTAGCCTACTGCCCTCTACTGCACTGGAACTCAAACATATCTCCCTATTTCCTTATTTTTTGTTTAGTGCTGTATACACAATTCCACTCATTCCGGAGTATATTTGCAAGAGCTGTGCTGCCTCTCGCCTCAAAAAAGTTCCTACTCTAGCTTAACCAAAAGCCCACAGTGGGGAATCTGAAAACCGAAAAGCATACCAACCGAAGTCAAGCTCTATAGCATAAAATAGCCCGCTCGTGCCAAACCTAGATTACTCGCCTACTACTGTGCTAGTGTGCTCACCAGCAGGCTTCTAGAGCGTTTCTGGGTGGAAATGTTACAAGTAGAAATTGACGGAAAGGCTTACAGCCCGTATTTCGGGAACCCCTCATCTAGGTCTTCCGAATAGCCCCTTTTTTGAGATGTTAATTCAATCATGGGCTCGGATTGGTAAGTGCTCTGCCGCACGGGCGAACCCCCAGTTCAAACAAAGGCAACTCCACGGCCTAGTTTCAACAACAGGCTCTGCGCTGCCGCATCACAGCCCCATCGTTGGTGTTTTCAGCACTGATAGCATAATAGTCCTAGTAGTAGAACGTTGTAAATTGTCGAGGAGCGCGGGTACGGTAACTGAAAGCAGCGTAAGGGTATGGAGGAGCGATGAAGTGTGGACGTGTGGGTACACAAGACATGAGCGGATATAGGGCTGCAGTGCACCTTAGTCCATAGGCACTCACATAGTGATATTTATTTTCTCATAAAGGTGTCCCGTACCCAAGATATGCTTTTTCCCTCTTGCCTGTAACCTTCTCACTCGCCGCCTCATCTCCTTGCTTCTGTCCGGAGAAGAAATGTCATAAAACCCTAACCCTATTAGCCCCTCGCCTAGGTTTAAGGTTGGGCTATATTGGAGCTGTAGGTTATATCATGCATACTACTAAGCGGCGAAACTGGGTTTATGTGCTAGACTATATGTATAGTAGTGCGGTGAGAGTGCTAACACGAGTGTGCTTGTTCGTGTTTTGTGGTGGGTGGCTCACGCTGTTAAAGTATCATCCCCGAGCAATTTGCTATAATAATATTATTATCAAGCTAGGGTCATTATCCTTTGGAGTTACCGCACTCCACCTCAGGATTGCATTATGGAATATAATGTAGCCAACTTCGCAGCTTGTGATTATTCTATCTCTTCTGAAAATACATGCGGTGAAGTATGGTATTTTTTTCACTTCGCCCCTCCGGCTCGGATGGCATTCCTTGTATTTTCTACGTTCCTACTATAAGTACAAGTATAGTGCTATGGCAACTCTACTGCTAACCTCCCCCCTGCTGCAACCCTCACCAAGGAGCCACCTTCACACCTGTTTATGGTGTATTCTATTTTAAAAAATTGTTTTTTCGATATAATATTGATACAAACATTACATTAACCGGACCCAATTCTTAGTGGCATCACAAAACTATATGGTGTCTGGTAGCATCCTTCCCTTTCAACTTCGCAGTCTGTCCGGGCTGTGGGTTGACGCTGCCCTTAAATTTAACTCAGGAAGTATTTTTCCGAAGAGGCTATTTGGATAACTTACAACGGCTCTGCTCCGTTGCCTTATACAAATGACCGTTTCCCTTCCGTTCAAAAATTGTGAAACAACTGTTTCTACAGGTAATATCGTGACAAAACGGAACAGTTGCCTCCCCTCCGTTAGGCCAAACAGGCTCTCAGCATCTCGGTGAATCAGACGGTGATAGGGTCAAGCTTCAGGTGGAGTTGCTTAGCTACAAATTCCGCAACATCGGTGTTATCATGCTGACCGGCAAAGCCCTCGTGGTTGGCTTCGCACGGTATCCGTGCTCGAGTGAGAAAACCTATTCAATACCAGCGAGACTCGGACCCTCCCTACAGAATACCATCCAAGTTTTTTAATGCCTGCGAGACCACAACGTTTCACCCACACCCAAGAAAACAATACCCCAACTTCTAAGCAAGAAAACACCATCACAAAAATAATAATAAAAATAAAAATAATTCTTCAAAAACAAACCAGCACCACTGGCAAATTTTATAATTTTTTTAAAGTCAGAGGACAACTATTTAGATGGTTTGTGTCGCTTAAAATTAGCAATAAATCTCCTTTTTGGGAAAATGCCAGGGCAGTCACCCTGCCAAGCTGTATTGAGACCATGCTCATTACCTTGTTTAGCATCACAAGGAATTGGTGGGTGAGACATTGTGTTTTTGCTGGCATTAAAAAACTTGGATGGTACTTGTACTCTGTAGGGAGGGTCTGAGTTTCGCTGGTATTGAATAGGTTTTCTCTTTTTCCGCTCCTTTCGTTTACGGCAGCTCTATTCTGTGGCTCAGTAGCTTTGCCAAGCAAAATTTGTTAAATATCGAGCTTTTATTGGTGGAAAGTTGCTGAGCCACAGGATAGAGCTACCGCATACAGAAGGAACGGAATCTGCGTGTCTCATCGGTTGAAGGGATAGACCAGCGAACACCAAGCCTCTCACTGAGAACTTAGCCGAAGAAAACTCCGAACTAGGAAGTGTTGTTCCTAAGGGTGATTGCGCGGAAAATTTCATATGGCTTGAAAATATTCTCGCGGGTTTAACGAGCAAGGTTGGTGTGTGTGGGCAAGGGGAGTGCTCGGGCGAATCCGTAAAAAATGGGGGGCCTTAAAACAAGGTTTTACATGCTCCAACCAAACCAATGTGTGACCAGACTCGCCACTAGGGTAGTCCGAGATCTATGTCCTTGGTGCCTTTGTTCCTGATAACTGCCTGTTTTTAAGTCTCTTCTCCTGGTACACACGACTTGTCACCTCCCTTGAGTACAAATTCATTCTACCGAGTTGTATACCTCTGCTGTAAGATGGACTCGAGAACAGGTTTCTTTGGCTTCATATTCTCAGACAATCCAAATCATTTCAAAGCCGCATACGAATCATTGGATTCCAGACCATATCAGATCTTTGACCTCCTCTTGAAGGAAGGGCGTTTCACAAATTTCTTCACAAGAATAGAAGTTTATGGAAGCAACCTCGCCACCCTGCTAAGTCAATTTCCTAGGTTCCAGCAAGATGATTACAGTACCTTGTTATTACGGGAGATGATTAGAGCCTTTACTCTCTCGCTACTTGCTGAAAGGTTAGATGACATTAGATCTAGGAGTGCAGTTGCGAGAATCGTCCTCTCTGTGGTGAAATTATCGGATCCACGGGGGACATTAGGACAGTTCGGTGTGAGGCTAGGAGCTCTCCCGGGGATATTGAGAATTTTGATCGCCGAAGGGCACATAAAAGAGCTGGCCCAAACTCACAAGCGATGCTTTGAAGACCTCATCTCTGAACCACAAGCTAGGGAATAGTGGGTTGAATTTATTATAGAACTCTGCAAGGAATGTAAAAATCATAGGTCGAAGCCTGAGGCAACCAGCGGCCTAGAGCTGGCAAAGTTCATTCGCACTGTTCCTTGTGAATTCTGCAATTCTAATGCTTCTTTGAATTGCGGACTAAATGACGGTTCTAAACCTACGCGAGTCCAGGGCTCCTATTTCGGGCTAAACATGGAGTCGAATGTGTTCGAATACCTCTTAGGCGAGCCTCTAGGGCCGTGGAAGATTGTTCTTTCCCAACGGGCAATGGAAGATCTGGGGATGGAGAATGCTCAGGGTACTTGTTCCACTAAGCCGAAGTTGTTTTGGGGGAGTTGCTAATGTTAGTTATGTAACTTAGAGGATGTTCGGGGGAAGTTCTTCCAGCTCGCTTCCGGAGACTGGGCTGGAAAAAAAATACTCCACAGGGCAAAGTGGAACAACTCACTGAGCTATCAAGTCCCGATATTCAAAGCCTTCTACAAAACCCAGCATTTTATACTATGGCAAATCGATACGGCTTTTGATGAAAGGTTTGGCGAGGATTATCAGGTTATAAAAGGTTTGGATGTCTGAAATTGGCCTTATGAGTAGAGAACTAACTATAGGCAACCGGTATTTAGTATGGGTTGTTGGAAACCCCCGAAATGTAGGTATTTAGTCCCCGGATGATGCAGGCAAGAGGATATTAAGGTGAAGTAGTTCGACAGGATTGGTAGGCAGATTCATCGGGAACAACAAATCTACACAGAAGCGCGAGTGGAAGCTTGTGATAGAGATGACTTAAATGAATCGCGAGAGATCAGGTATCCAGTGAGGGTGTGCCTAGAAGGTGGAGAGGGTGGCGATGTGGGGGTTGATGACCCTAGCAATGAGAATTTCGGTGATTCAACTCACTTCGGTAAAGAAGCCAAAATAGTCCTGCCTGAATTGTTGCATGAGAATGCTAAATGCGCCGTTAATAGCCAAGTTTTATAGTCTTACAAGTACTGTCCTGGATAATATTGTTTCTACAGCTGGAAAAGTGGCATACCCGGTAGACATATCGGCGGAGGAGGCCAAAGTGGTGAATCACTTTCGAACCCCAGCCTTCATTCTCGGGAGAAGCGGGACTGGGAAAACCACCTGCTTGGTTTATAAGCTAGTAGGGAGGTATTTATATAGTAAGGAGAATGTAGGATCGTTGAGACAAGTATGTAGTTGCTAGGTGTCCGAGATTGGATCATGCTCTGGGGGTGTAACGTTGATTCAGCTAACAGCGATAGGTCTTACTCACGAAGTCGATGAGATTGGCATCAAAGTTAAAAGATAATGCGGCGGGGTTGCTGGAGGGGAAATTGGGCGGAAGGAAGGGGCCAACTGTGGGTAATGACCCTAAAGGTGATGATCTTGATAATAATACAACCACCGCCCGGAAGATCTTGGCACCCCCCCCATTTTACACCAAAAGTATCCCACTTCACAAACTTAATGAACAAGTTATATGGAGTAAACAATGAAAGTAATTATTATGGATAGTAGGAAATTCCATGAAATTTGATTGTATGGCATTTTTGTGCTCTTATGTTACATTGGTTAAGTGCTATTGTAGGTATTCCACAGGTTATATCATATAGATGTACCTTTTATATGGGGCTCACATACAAAATTGCAGGTACCACTTGCCCAACTGCTAAATGCACCACAACCATTCTTGACAGAATTTTTTCAGTACAAAAAAATTGTGATAAGACAAATTTTCATGGACTTTCCACTCTGGTTTAATTACTAGTATATTTTTGCTTGCATTAGAAGGGCTTGATAAATGCCTCTAAAGTAAGATACTTTTGGTGCAAAATGGGGGGTGTGCCAAGATCTTCCGGGCGGTGGTTGTACAAGAAAACAATTCTTATCACTCACCGATGCGGATTTCCCACTGGTATGCACTTTTGATTGCTTGTTAAGCCTCATTGAGAATAGTATTAGGTTTGTTGCTCCTCCGCCTAAGCAATAGAATATAGTAGGCATACTGAGTCACCCTAGAGAACAGGAGATGCGGCTGAGATACATAAAGATAGACAATTCTAGAAACATCCGCGTAACCGACTTCACGAATTTTAGCATTGAGTGGGGGCGCCTGTCCCCAAGACTAAGGAAGGGTATTCCGGTGGATTTAGCGTTTCTTGAGATCATGGGGGTTATCAAGGGAGCTGTTTCGCGAGCCACAGCCTTCGGGCCTTTATCTCGCGAGCAATATTTAGGACAGCGCTGGAGACTCGCAAACCTTGCCTCGGAGCGGGATAGAGATGCTGTCTATGATATATACGAGTGGTATGAACGGGCCAAGAAGAAACGTGGGGGTATTGATCAGGCGGATAGAGTTATCAAAGTTATGAAGGCTTTGGAGGCATTTAGGTCTTCGGGGGCACCCGAAGATCGTGACTTTGAACGGAAAATTAGAAGTGTACTAGATGAAATCTATGTGGACGGTAAGAATTTCTAATACATCCCAATAATTGGCTTGAGGGGAATTAAAAAAAGGCAGAGGTCCAGGATCAGCGAACGTCGGATATAGGAATGCTTTTGGACCTAGTGGGATCTCCCCGCGGTATCCATTTTGGTATGGTCGCCTCTATTGTCTGTCATTTCCTCTTGGCGCTCGGTTCTCACCAATGAACAGCGGGCGATACGGCCCAGTGTATATCCAAAGATGCTCTTTTCCGGTTCGCAAATGCGAGAACATTGTTTTATGAACGCTTTAGTCTCCAAACTAGTAGCAGTGGAGAGCTAAAGCCAGAATTGCTTCCTTTATCACACAACTATAGATCTCATAAACACATTTTGAGCGTTGCCTCCTTAGTGATGTACCTCCTGTATCGAGGTGTGCTGCTCCCCGGGGCGCTTTACTCTCTGTTATCATTCTTATAAAGCGATTTAGGCTTTCCAGGCTTGGTGGATGAATTACCCCCCGAGGTTGGAGATAGACCCGGTCCTAAACCTACACTTTATGGTAACCCCCCTCCTACCAACGCCACTTATTGTAGCTAATTTTTGAAGTTGGGAGTAACATAATAGATGTCCTGAGATTCGGTGAGAAACTGGAAACCCCTCAGGAGCCGGATAGCCAGAGCGGCAGGTTCAATGAATATGGAGAAGCGCGTGTCATTCTTGTGAGGGATGAGGAAACCTGCGACAAACTTCAAGCGGCGCTAGGAAGGTCTTCACTAGTATTGACTATTCTTGAGAGTAAGGGCATGGAATTCGATGATGTTTTCCTTTATGACTTCCTTAGCACAAGCCCATACAGCCATAAATTGAGTGTCTTGGAAGAGCTTTTCAAACGGGGGCATCATACTGGTAAGATTTACGGCATAAAAATTGGTATTTCCTTGGGGTCTGTGTTATATGTTAACCCCTTTCAGTTTCAAAAGCTTTATCTGTAGGAGATTATTTAGGGCGTGCAGGAGAAATCGGGAATGAGAAGGAGAGCTGACTGACAGGGCGAGTAGGACTAGGAAGCGAGCATAATGCATCTACTTATCAACGGAGCCATGAAGACTGGGTTGGAGAAAATATCGTGAGTAACGAAGGGCCCATATCTTAAAGAGATGCTCATTGCGTCACAGGTCCTCTGCTCAGAATTAAAGGTGATTCAATAGCAGTCAGCTCCTTCTTTTAGACTTAGTTTATATGCTGATCCTGCTCCGGGGTGAAGCATCTATATGTCGGAGTGACCAGAGCTCGCAGCAGACTCTGGATACTAGAAAGCAATACGAGTATCTTAGACCCAGTGCAGCGCCTATTCAATCAAACAGCGACCTTATTGCTACCGCGCCAATACCCCACTCCTATACTTGAGATTTTAGAAGAACAACATATAGGGGTATGTCCTAAACATGGACTAGATTTCCGGCTAGATTATCGGCCCTAACATCCTTAGGTTTTGGAGCTGCATAAGCGGTTGTGCACAGGAAGGACGATCAGCGCTGCTCAATGGAGAGAGATGGGGCATCAAATGATCGAGGACCAGAAATACTCTAAAGTTTGCTAGTACATGCTACGTTCCCAAAGTTCAAGACTCACAACTTCTATTTTAGGCCCTCCGCTGCTTTGACGATGCTGGAGATCCTGACGGAATTGCATTAGCCAATGCATATATTACCGAGCAAAACGGGTTCACTAACCGAGAGCTAGGGGCGCTTGAACTGGCTAAGGTTGACTTTATAAAAGCATCAGAATTTTTCCTAAAAGCCCGCAGCATCGCAAAGGCAGTTCAATGCCGGAAGGAAGGGGATGATCCAAAAGGGGCACTCAGTGAGTAAATCCCAGAGGAGGGTTTTAATATTTTAATGGCTTATGGTATAGAAATTCTTGCCGACAGTGGTGCATATGAAGATGCTGCCTGGCTTTCAGCAGATATTGGCCTGTTTTTAGAAACTAGCGAGATATATACCAAACTTAACAAACATGAGAGGGCGCTTGCGGGGTATGCTCGTGGAAAACAATTCAAACGGATGTTTAATTATCTTAGAAAGTACATACCAGATCTTCCCTCCGCCCAAATTTGGGAGGCCAGTGGCATAGTGTCATTAACTAACCATGGAGAATAGGTATGAGGAGGAGATTGAGCCTTGTTGTCGGAAACAGTATGTACTATCCGGCTACTTGAAGGAATTTGGAGAGAGCGATGTGATTGCAGATGAGTCCGAAAAACGGGTTCTCGATCTTTTCGGATCTATAGAGGAGCAAGAAATGGTTTTGTCAAGATTTGGCCTGATTAAAAAACTTTTCGAATTGCTCAGTACTAACAGGAAATACATAGAAGCCTATGAGGTCGGGGTGAGCTCTGGGCTCCTTGCGAACTCCATTCAGCTGCTTAGTCAAAACGGCTTGTTAAAAAATCTGGAGCGGGAACAGGGGTCCCGGCTGAACACGGTGTGCGAGTTTCTGCAGGCAGAGCATATAGCAACCAACCCTTGGCCCAGAACGACAAGAGACGGATGGATCCACGAGGTGCTACGAGAGGCCGTGAGGAGAGGGAGCCTACCGATCGATTCATTTGTCAAAATGTGGGAAGAAGATATTAATCCATCCCTCGATATTCCTACTGGACCCAGGGCTGGGGCAGATGCAAGAAAAGTTGGTCAAATGCAGATTGCTAGTTATTTAGATCTTTTAGTATGTTCCCGGGAGACCCCTATGCAGCGCTCGCATCTAACTTACCAATAGGTAACGAGGAGCGCATATCTAGACCATGAATTCCCCCCTCCACTTGATCGTATCGAGCGGGTGCTTAAGGATTTGAGAATATTCTCTTCATATGAGGCGATCCCTTATTCAGCTCAACTATATTGCGGGATATACGAGATGCCTCGTCGGCCGGGCGATTATGTCCTCCTGGACTGGTCTCCGTTCTGTGCTGGCTCTAAAATAAGACTCCCACAAAGGCCGGTGGATATTGGATCCTTGAGAAGGAGAGTTTTAAGACATATTTTAGGGGACATCGTTCCCCCCTTTGATAAGGGATTGCGAGTAGTGTGGGGTAAAAATGTGGAACCTCAATTCTTGCCCTCATCGACTCTAGGTAGGAATGATATCGGAAAATTTATCACGACTCAGTATAATGCCTTACTTACATATCCTCAGGCGAAACCCACTTCGAAAAAGTAGATGTAGGTCCTGTGCATTAAAATCCTGCTCCCAGACAGTTCACTTACAGCGTACTAGTGGCTGGCACGCCTTGGCCAAATATTGGCAGAATTTTATGCAATGACCAAGGGCAATAGACAGCTTAAAGATTCCTTCCCGGAGAATTGTGAGAGTTTTCACCCTATTTTACTCGGAAATCTTCATTTCTAATGGAGCGCAGGGGATTGGAGATTTTGGAGAGGAGCTCTCCTAAAGCTAATGGAGTTCAGATCCTCGTACGAGCAGAATCTCGATGCTCTATGTGGCTTTAGGTCTGAGCTCATTCTTCGAAGGGGGAAATATCATACATTACACCAATGTTTGAGTGGGGCCGACACAACAGAGTATCAAATGGAGGAGGCTCTTCGAATGAGTGTCGGAGCCTGTGTGTCTTCGTTTTTGGCTCAGCTCCAAACATCGTTATTTCTAGGTATGTGACTTTGTGCACCTGATTTTCGCAGAGGAGCAGTGCTGCACTCTAACAAGCAGCAGGCTATAAGGACCAGTGGTGGTTAGCCGCCCTGGCAATGCGCACTCGAATAATGGGCAGGGGAAATCTGAGCCTCAAACACGGCTGGGAGATGATAACTTTAGTCAACCGTTTCGTGTCGGAGACTGGAGCGGGAGATTTTCCTGGGAAATTTGTATGTTTAGTTCAGCGGCCGCCTTGTAGTTGGTTTGTTAACTTTAACATAGTGCGAAAATATTTACAACATCCTAGAAGCTATGAGGAGAGGGAAAAACTCGCTAAATTTTTATTCAGCCTCCATCATTTCTCTTTATGAGGAATTAACCTTATCTTTGGTAAGCAGGTAATTTATATATTCAAGGTTTGATACTAACGGGTTTAGATTTTCCTGGTACGGCCTTATGAATTTCTCATTCCGGATTCCTGGCATCGTTTGTACTTCAAGAGATGGGAAAGAAAGTATAGGTCATCTTCAGTTCTGGAACGCTTCCTGTACCAGCAGTGCCTAGCTAAGGTTTGTTTGAGCTTCTGTGAGATGATTATAAACATAGAGGGAAGGCCTACCAAAGAATTCTCTTTAGCCCGGCGAAGCATCACCATAATTGTTGTATGCCTCATCAACTTGGGTACCTTTTTTCCCCGACAGGGATATGCAGAATTATGGCGGAAGTCACAAGAGGTTTGCTTTTCCCCTTAGGGGTGACTTGGGAGTCGCGGTACGCTTATTTTCCTCTCAGGTTTTCCGTTGTGCTAGGTTGGATGCTAGGGGTATCCTAGGGCTGCAAGGGGATGAACTCATAGGACGTTTAACAAAAGTCTTCCTAGAGTATAAAGGAAGGGATTCAATCCGCCTTGTGTGGGGCCGCCAAGGATCGCCTGACTCATTTGCCGGGATTCCATTGAAAAGAAACTCAATCTCAGTGGTGGCGAGTCGCCCTACAGAAGAGAGAAAAAGGCATCTATGGAAGCCGAGCGGGGACCAACACACGAGACAGCTCAGCGCCGCACATATCTTGACTGCTTTTTGGAAACTGAGATTTCTGGAGAAGATGAAGGAACGTAGGAGGTACTTCGCCCCGCGGTACAAATATGCTAAAGATTGTTGTCTACTGGTGGATATGGGAGGGGATAGAAATTGGATGTATTGATAGCGGGTCCTTATCTTTCTATTTTTTTTCTCCCCTTCGAACCTTAGGGCAGTTGGGTTAGCAATGAAGAAAACGATTCCTATGTTTCAACCTCTTGGGCCATAAAATTTAGTATCTAGCTGACATGTTTTATCATTAAGAAGAAAATCCGCTAGGAATTTGAATATTAGTGAAGTTACTAGGCCAACTTCAGCCCTAGTGGTCCCAACCGTCCAGGGGGGCGGCGGGGGATGACAGAGGACGGCAGAGGAGGGAAGGTAACCGCCGGGGATGCCTGGAGATGGTGAGGGGCAGCGGAGGACGGTGGGTACTAATACTATCCCTTCCGCCGCTGAGACATACTGCACTAAGCAGGGATGCCGAAGCCACTCCAAATACGTCTCACACTAACTACATCCGGTTTCTACTTGCCTGGATTTGCACCACCATAATATCCATATTTAACTTAGCAGCTTCAAATGGGGAGTATTGCTGCGCTGCTGAGCACCCCTGCTTAGTGCAGCATGTCTCAGCGGCGGAAGGGATAGGTGACAACACGAGTGATGTCCCATGATGCGATAATGCTTGGTTCGAAAGTGTACGATTTCGACTTGGGCTATAGAGGAGTGAAGTGTCTAGTCCATCTATCCGATGTGTGAATGGACTTTGTGAATCTGCATTAATAAGTTGGGAGAACTCGGGTTTTTGCTGGGAGCTGTCTTCGGTGGCGCTGAACTTAAGTTATGCTAGAGCTCTGGGATCTAAGTTGTGGGTTAGGGCATGCGGTAGTGGAAGGTTGACGTCCGAACTCGCTAAAAAGTCGTCGTGATATACTGGTATGCCGGGTTGGGACAACCCATTGCTAATTGGGCAAAGCGCGCGGAGTATCGCTCGGGGGTGGTGGGAAAAAAGGCTTAGCCGGTCACGTCCTTGCCCGGAGGTCATAGCTCGCTACCCATGGGCCCGGGAGCCATCAGCGCATAGGACCATTGAACTCCCAGGAGTTGGAGACCTCGAAGCTCGCTACAACTCGTGTTCTCATCTCCAAGCTCTCTACAGTTCCAGTTCTTTGTTTTCCCACGACCCCTAATTCTCATATTGCGCTCTCATTGCCGTCTAGAGATATATCGGTGGCAATGACCCTAATGCTTCCGATAGTGGACTTACGCAAGAAGTGGGAGGGAAGGAAGGTCTCGCTAGGATAGTGTTTGGTTTCCTGATTTCTCCGTATTCTCTGGTTTTTCATTCTCTTATATTAGCTATGATCTAAATGTATTCGTTCGGCATTGCAAGATTGGGTATCTTTCATGCCATAGCAGAATATCGTGCTTGCCCCGCTGTAGAGATTGGAGCGAAATAGCAAAATTAGGTTTGCGGTTAAGCCACGGTCGAATTCTCCGCTCAGGTTCTGTCATTAGGTTATTAAAAATTCCCTTTTCTTCAGGATCTCTAGTCTGATAACTACTTGAAACAGCTTGACCAAAGACCATCTTATCTCAGCTGTATGGTGCCACGGAGGGATCTAAAATGATTGATTAAGTCCGGGAATCATCTAACAACAGCCTCTATCACCATTCTACAATCCACCTGGAACCACGATACTACCCCTAGGCAAGGCTAATGCCAAGAGCCCTTCCCTTATCCCTTGCTTGGATTATCCCTTGGTCGGTCTGAAACAGTCAAATTCGTAGCCAGGCACACTATACCTAATAGGGATCACACTATTCCAGATATAGTGTAAGAGTATGGTTGCACAACAACCTCATCTCCATGACTGATAACTGTCTACCATATTAGCCTTTACAAAGCCCCCGAATGTCAAACTTTAAGTGACTACGAGTACCACTTGCTACTAGTTCTGGCAATTCCAGAGCCCAGAAAAAGGCTACAGTGCGAAAACCACCGCTTCCAAAGCACCGAGGAAACCTTAGTGTGATCGGAAAACCTGTAGCGGAGGAAGAGGCAGATTCAAACAACAATGCCACCAACCGATTTCACACAAATGAACCACTTGTATATCCGCCATATATACCTCTAGGACCTCGAAGAGATCATGGTGCCCAACCCTTATTGCCATGGGATCATTCTGAAGCAACGGCTGTCAAAGTCTTCGAACTCTTTTGGGACGATTGGGTGATTGAGCAGCTGGTGATCGGAACGAATAAGTATGCAGCTGCAAAGGGAGCTGAGAGTGGTGTCGCTAGACAGAAGAGAGTCTGGAAAAAGGTGACTGGAAGAGATATCCGCATATTTCTTGCACTCTTAATCTATACGGGCGCTCGAAGAGGAATGGGAAGTCAGGACTTTTGGCGCAATATGCGAGCAGACAATATACTTCGAGTAATGCCTCTTAAGCGTTTTAGTCAAATAAAATGCTATCTCCATATATCGGATCCCGAAGAACAGCTTTCACGAGCACAGTGGTACCATAAACTGGAGCCATTGAATTCCCTTATTCGTACCCGGTGTCAGCAATATTACCTTCCCGCTTCAAATGTGACTGTAGACGAAATGATGATCCGATTTGGTGGGCGTAGCCATCATACATACCGTTTGCCTAGCAAGCCTATAACGGAAGGCTACAAGGTATTTGCGTTATGTGATGTTGGCTATATATACAATTGGATTCTAGCATCTCGTTCGGAATCATTTGCTGAACTCATTTCACAGGCTGGACTTACTCCTACTGGTTCCGCAGTCTATCAGCTGGCTACCGCCCTACTGTATACAACTGAGCTACATTTCAATATATACATGGACAACTACTTCCCTTTGATCGCGCTATTAGAACGGTTACGGGAAGTTGGTCTAGGTAGCTGTGGTACAGCGCGAGTTAACCAAAAGGCATTCCCTCCACATCTCCATGATACACGCTCTAATATCCCCTGGAACGAGGTTTCTGGTGGATCAGCTAGCTTAAGTGGGATAGTTCTTGCTGTTCAGTGGCAAGACAATAGTGCAGTTCATTTTCTTACAATAATTCACAATCTCGAAGATAGAGTTACATCGGAACGGAAAAAACCACGACTTAGTAGTAGTAATGGTCCAGCTGCGCGCCGTGCGTTTGGAACCCCGGAGCGAGCAAAAATTCCAATACCCGTAATCACTAATGATTACAATCAATATAAGGTCGGCGTCGATGTTGCTGATCAGTACCGCAGCTACTACTTTACACAGTTGAAATGTCTTCGAAATTGGCCTCCTCTTTTTTATTGGCTCTTAGACACTACTGTCATTAACTCCTTTCTCCTATTACGGCGACTTTCCTCCCCACACCAATATCATAGTACTTCCCGTACCTTTCGTCTTACGCTTGCCGAGTTACTAGTTAAAAAGTATAGTCAGTCATCACGCAAGCCCCGTAAATCTTTCTATACCCGAAAAACTACAATTCCTCGCTTTAGCAAACAGCAGCAATATACCGAGCTTCCTCCCCCTACTGGCATTCAGGCTCAGCACCGGTTTATACGCTTGGGAAGCTCAAAGGTTAGCTGCACGCAATGTCGATTTATATTGCGCAGTATGAACCCGAAGGGGGAATGGGCACCTCTGACTCGCTATGGGTGTCAAGAACCAGGATGTGGATTTTCACTTTGTGAGGACTGTTTTGATAAGAGGCATGCTGGACTTGCTGTATCATAGCCTTCCCTCTTTTCTCCTATCTGTTCTGAACTTGTTATGTATTGTGATCTGAATATTTCAGCTAGCGAACTAGTACGCGACCGTGATCATTTGATATCACTCGGTCATTTGATAAGCGCCAAGTGACCTCTTTCGGTTTAGTGCGCCTGGCTACGAATTTGACTGTTTCAGACCGACCAAGGGATACGTTTGATATGATTACATATTTTTACCGTTTCTAGATATGCCATGTTGGGTGAATGAAAACCGCCGCTGCTATTCTTCCCTCGTTCGGTCGAATCATTTCAATTATTTTTTCCCTCCATGCGGCGCACCTTAGAGGACATTAATATTTAGTAGGGGAAGGGGGCTTTGCAGAACAAACTCAATGCCAATGGTAGCGGGAGTGTTTGAAGGACATGACCCAACAAAGAAATCGGGAAAACTTGAATAATTTGACGGTGCGTGATGCCGTCGGGTTTTCCTCTCTGAGTAGGGTCAAGAAATTTTCTTTTTTCCTGTCCCAGATGGGGGAAAGGGCTGTGTTTTTACTATGTTGTTACCCCTTTCCAGAGGACGGAATTTTGGACCTGGTAGCACACCGTCCAATTATTCAAGCTTTTACGGTATCATACACCGTGGATAGCTCGGGCTGACACCACCAGGCCTTTGGAGTAACAGGTTCACACAACTTTGCACAGCCGGTGCTGGCAAGCCCCTGCCCCAGTTCACAGGTACGCAGGCAGCGACACTTACTTTCCTACAAAGATGTCTCATACCCTGGATATGCTGTTTTCCTCTTGATCGTAACTTCCTTACTCCCTGCCTCGCCTCGTTGCTTCCGTCTCGAGAAGAAAAGTAATAAAACCATAACCTTACTGGCCCCTCACCGAGGTTGGAGTCGAGCTATGTTACACGTCTCAGGCATATTGAACCCGAACATTTGAGTCCGAATTTAGTATGGGGTCACAGATGTGCACAGACAATTCGCCATACAAATATTTACCCCCTATATTCGGGTTCAATATGCCTGGGACGTGTAGAGCCATGGGGTATATCGTGTATATTATCTGATGGCAATATAGTTTGTGGGTTAACTTATACCGTAATGCAATCTGAATTTCAACTTTGAAAGAGGTGGGCTTATTTGTGTTTTGTGGGGGGATGGCTCATACTGTTGAACTTTCATGCTCGAGTAATCTACATATCAAGGTTACAGTTATTATCCCTAGGGCTTACTGCACCCCACCTCAGAATCGCAGCATGGAAGACGATGTATCTAACCTCGCGCTTTGTGGCTATTTTCTCTTCTGAAAATACACTGGGCGGCGTATGGTGCCGTATTTCTCTCACTTCGCCCCTTTTGACTCGGCCGCCATTCCCTGCATTTCCCACGTTCCCACTAACGGGGCTGCAAACCCACCTACCGGTACCGTAACCCTGATAGTGCAAACTTAGAATCTCTTAGCAAGGGGCTACCCTCACACCTGTTCGCGGTGTGTTCTAATTTTTGATATAATGTACAAATATCACTAGTGATGGGCACGATCATGCTCGAGCAGAAAATTTGGCCCTATGCTCGAGCATGATCGTGCCCATCACTAAATATCACATTAATCGCGATCCAATCCTTGGTGTCATCACAAACCCAATGGAGTGATAGTGTCTGACAGCATCCTCCGCAACCGCAGTATTATCACGTTGACCCGTAAAGCCCTCATAGTTGACTCTGTATCAGAGGGTCACGTCAACGGGGGAGTGGCCCAAGGTAGACCTGTGAGCACTAAGTCTCTCACTTAGACTAAGAGATCGACCGAGGAAAACCCCGAGCTCGGGAGTGGTGTTCCTAAAGGCGACTGTGCAGGAGGTTTCGTCGTTGGTGGGTGAGAATTCCCTACGGCTTGAAAATGTTTTCGTGGATGTAAGGAGCAAGGTCGGTGTAGGCCAGGCAAGCGGATGTGCTCGAGTGAATCAATACTATAAAAAATGGGGGGCCTTAAAACTAGGGCTTACATAATCTAACTGCACCAACGTGTTGTGGGACTCACTGCCAGGGTGGCCAGAGATTTATGTCCTCGGTACCTTTGTTCCTAATAACTACCTGTTTTCAAGTCTCTTCTACTGGAACACAAGACTTGTCACCCGCATTGAGTTCAAACTCATTCTACAAAGCCGTATACTGTACTTCTGCTGCAAGATGGACTCGAGCACGAGTTTCTTTGACTTCATATACTCAGACAATCCCAAGGATTCCAAAGCTGCATACGAATCTCTGGGTTCCAAACCTTACCAAATTTTTGACCTCCTCTTGAAGGAAGAGCATTTCAGAAATTTCTTCTCAAGAATAGAAGTTTATGGAAGCAACCTCGCCAACCTGTTAAGTCAATTTCCAAGCTTTGAACAAGATGATTACAGTACTTCGTTATTACGGGAGATGATTAGAGCCTTTGCCCTCTCATTACTTGCTGAAAGGTTCGACGACATGAGAGCTCGGAGTGCGATTGCGAAAATTGTCCTCTCGGTGGTAAAACTATCAGATCCGAGGAGGACATTAGGGCATTTTGGTGTGAGGTTAGGAGCTCTCCCGGGGATATTGAGGATTTTGATTGCGGAAGGGCACATAAAAAAGATAGCCGTAACTCACAAACGATGCTTTGAAGATCTTATCTCTGAACCACAGGCCAGAGAGAGATGGGTTGAATTTATTATGGAACTCTGCAAGGAGTGTGAGGAGCATGGATCGAGGCCTAGCGCCCTGGGATTGGCGAAATTTATTCGCACTATTCCTTGTGAATTCTGCAATTCGAATGTTCCTTTTGATTGCGGACTCGATAACGATCTTGAGGGTGAACCGACGCGCGTCCGGGGCTCTTCTTTTGGAATAAATACGGAATCGAATATGTTCAAATACCTCCTGGGTGAGCCTCTGGGGCCATGGAAGATAATTCTTTCCCAACAGGCTATGGAAGATTTGGGAACGAAGAAAGCTCAAAGTAATCGTTCCACTAGACAAAGCCCTTTGTTTTTTAAGGAGGAATTGCTAATGCTAGTTAGGTAGCTTCGAGAATGTTCGGCGAAAGTTTTCTGAGCTCGCTTCCGGAGACTGGGCTGGAAAAGAAATCCTCTACCGGGCGAAGTGGAACAACTCACCAAGTTATCGAATCCCTTTATTCAAAGCCTTGTACAAAGCCAAACGTTTTATATTATGGCAAATTGATATCGCTTTCGATGAAAGGTTTGGCGAGGATTACCAAGTTATAAAAGGTACGGATGCCCGTGACATTAGGTTTGCGGGTAGAAACTAATGAGAAGTATTATAACCACGGTTTAGTATGGGCTGTTGGAAGCCCTAAAAATGTAGGTATTTAGTTCCCCGATGATGTAGGTAAGAGGGTATTAAGATCAAGTAGCTCGATAAGATTGGTGTGCAGATTCATCGGGAACAACAAATGTATACGAAAGCACGAGTGGAAGCTTGTAACAGTGGTGATTTGGATGGATCACAGGGGGTCAGATATCCAGTGAGGGTGTGCTTGGATGGTGGAGAAAATGGTGTTATTACTGTTGATAACACCAGCGATGAGGATTTCGAGTATTCAGTCCAGCTAGGTAAAAGAATCGAAATGACCCTACTTGAACTGTTGCATGGGGATGCTAAAATTCGCGGTTAATAGCCAAGTTTTATAGTCTCACAAGTAATGTCCTAGATAATATTACTTCTATAGCTGGAAAGGCGCGATACGTGATAGACATATCGGCGGAGGAAGTCGCAGTGGTGAATCACTTCCTCACCCCAGCTTTCATTTTAGGGAGAAGCGGCACCGGGAAAACCACCTGCTTAGTTTATAAACTATTAGGGAGGTATCTGTGTGGTGTGGAGAATGTGGAACCGTTGAGACAAGTATGTAGTTGCTCGGCTTCTGAGATTGGATCATGCTCTGGGGGTGTAAGTTGACGTTAGGACCGCTAATAACGATAGGTCCTACTCACGAAGTCAAAGAGATTGGTGTCGAAGTTAAGAGATAATGCCGAGGGGTTGCTTGAGGCGAAATTGAGCGAAAGGAAAATTCTCACTGACAATCATAATGCCAAAAACGATCTTGATGATCTTGCAAGAAAACAATTCTTATCACTCACCGATGCGGATTTTCCACTGGTATGCACTTTTGATTGCCTGTTAACACTTATTGAGAATAGTATTAGGTTTGTTGCCCCTCGGCTTCATATTTATAATGTAGTAGACCTACTGAGTTGCCCCCAGAGAACAGGAAATCCGGCGGAGGTACATAAAGATCGACAATTCTAAAAGCACCCGCGTAATCGACTTTGTGAAATTTAGCATTGAATACTGGGAACACCTCTCCTCGAGGCTAAAGAGGGGTGTTCAGCTAGATCTAGCATTTCTTGAAATAATGGGAGTCATTAAGGGATCGGTTTCACGAGCTACAGACTTCGAGCCTTTGTCTCGCGAAGAATATTTAGGACTGCGCTGGAGATTGGCTCTAAGTTTTGCCTCGGAGCGGGAGAGACATACTATTTATGACATATATGAATGGTATGAACGGACAAGGAAGAAACGTGGTGATATTGATCAGGTGGACCGAATTATCAAAGTCACCAAGGCTTTGGAGGCATTTAGGTCTTCCAAAGTTCTTGGAGATCGGGTATTTGAACGGAAGATTAGAAGTGTACTAGATGAAATCTATGTTGATGGTTAGTAATTCCAGAACCAAAATACTGGCTTGGGGGTATTAAACAAAAAGTAGAGGTCCAGGATCAGCGAACGTCCGATATAGGGATGCTTTTAACCTTGGTGAGATCTCCTCAGGATATCCATTTCGGTATGTCTCGTTCTGTCTTCTGTCCTTCCCTCTTAACACTCTAGTCTCACCAATAAACAGCGGGCGACACGGCTCAGTGTATATCCAAAGATGCTCTTTTCCGGTTCGCAAATGCAAAATCCTTGTTTTACGAGCACTTCAGAACTGCCACAAGCAGCACTAGAGAGCTGAAGCCAACATTGCTTCCTTTATCTCAGAACTTCAGATCTCATAAACAGATTTGAGCGTTGCCTCCTTAGTGATGCACATCCTGTATCGAGGTGTGCTACTCTCCGGCACACTCCACCATCTATTTTGATACTTACCATGCGATTTAGGCTTTCCGGACTTAGTAGATAAATTGCCACCAGAAATTGGGGAGAGACTCGGTCCTAAGCCTACTCTTTATGGTAACTCCCCTACCAGAGCTAGCATATGTAGCTAATTTTTGAAGTTGGGAGTAACATAATAAATGCCCTGAAGTTCGGTAAAGAACTAGAAAAACATCTGGGGTCTCATGGCCAGAATGGCAAGTTTAATGAATATGGAGAAGCGCATGTCATTCTTGTGAGGGATGAGGAAACCTGCAGCAAACTTCAAGCAGAGCTTGGAAGGTCTTCATTGGTATTAACTATTCTTGACAGTAAGGGCATGGAGTTCGAGGATGTTATCCTTTATAATTTCCTTAGCACAAGCCCGTACAGCCATAGATTGGAGATCTTAGAGGAACTTTTCAAACGGAGGCATCACACTGGTAAGATTGACGTCATAGAGTGTATTTCTTTCCCTTTTTTTTTCGGAAGGGGGTCTGTGTTGTGTGCTAACTCCTTTCTATTTAAAAGATCTATCTCCAGATCATTTAGGACCTGCGAGAGAAGGTGAGAATAAGAAAGGGAGAAGACAGGAAGGGAGAGCAAGACCGGAAAGCGAACAAAATAAATCTGCTTATCAAGGGGGCCATGCGGACTGGGTAAAAGATAACATCGTGAGTAGCCAATGGCCAATATCCTAAAAGAGATGCTCATAGCGTCATAGGTCCTCTGCTCAGAATTGAAGGTGATTTGATAATAGTCTGCTCCTTTTAGACTTAATTTATTTGCTAATCTCGCTCGGGGGCAAAGCATTTATATGTGGGAGTGACAAGAGCTCGCAGCAGACTATGGATACTGGAAAGCAATACAAGTATCTTAGGCCCAGTGCGACGCCTGTTCAATGAAACAGCAACTTTATTGCTACCGCGCCAATACCCTAGTCCCATACTAGATATTCTAGAAGAACAACATATAGGGGTATGTCCTAAATTTGCGCTAGATTTCCGGCCAGATTATCCTCTCTAACATCCTTAGGTTTCCGAGCTTTATAGGCGGTTGTCTACAGGAAGGAAGCTCAGTGCTTCTCAGTGGAGAGAGATGGGATATCAAATGATTGACGACCAAAAATACTCTAAAGTTTGCTAGTACATATTACCTTTTCAGAGTGCAAGACTCACTATTTCTATTTTAGGCTCTCCGCTGCTTTGAAGATGCTGAAGACCCTCATGGCGTTGCATTGGCCAATGCGTATATTATAGAGCAAAACGGATTCACCAACCGAGCTCAAGGGTCGTTTGAACTAGCAAATCTTGCTTTTATAAAAGCATCAGAACTTTTCTTAAAAGCACACAGCATCGCAAAGGCAGTCCAATGCCGGAAAGAAGCGGGTGATCCAAGAGGAGCAGTGAGTGAGTATATTCCACAGGAGATTTTTGATACCAATGGCTGATAATATAGAAATTCTTGTCGATAGTGGAGCATATGAAGACGCTGCCCGGCTTTCAGCAGATGTTGGCTTGTTTTTAGAGGCGGGCGAAATGTATTCCAATCTTGATAAACATGAGAAGGGCCTTGTGGGATATGCTCGTGGGAAACAATTCAAACCAATGTTTAATTATCTCAAAAAGTTCATACCAGATCTCCTTTCTGCTTAATTCTCTGGGCTGAGGGCATAGTGCGGTCAGCTAACCATGGAGAGCAGGTTTAAATCCGAGATTGAGCCTTGCTGTTGGAAACAGTATGTACTGTTCGGCTACTTAGGGGAATTTGGGAAGAGCGACATGGCTCCTGATGATTTCGAAAAACAAGTTCTCTGTCTTTTCGGATCTCCCGAGGAGCAAGCAGTGGTTTTGCTAAGATTCGGCCTGGTGAAAAAACTTTTCGAATTGCTTAGCACTGACAAAAAATGCATGGGAGCCTACGAGACCGAGGTAAGTTCTAGGCTTGCCGCGGGCTCCACTCAGTTGCTTAATCAAGACCTCTTGTTAAAAGATCTGAAGACAGAACAGGGAACCCAGCTCAACATGGTGTGTGAGTTTCTACAAGCAGAGCATATAGCGACCAACCCTTGGCCCAGAACAAGAGGAGACGGAGGGATCCACAATGTGCTACTGAGACCCGTCGGGAGACGGAGCCCACAGATCGATTCGTTTGTCAAAACATGGGAAGATATTAATCGGGCTCTCAATATCTCTACCCAGCGCGGGACTAGGGTAGATATAGGAGAAATGGGTCAAATGAAGATTGCTAGTTATTTAGATCTTTTAGTATGTTCCTGGGAGACCCCCATGCAGTGCTCACCTCTAACTCACCTATAGATAACGAGGAGCGCATACCCAAACAATCAATGTCCGCCTCCGCTTGATTGCATCGAGCGGGTGCTTAAGGATTTGAGGACAGTCTCTTTACATGAGATGATTCCTTATTCAGCTCAACTCTACTGTGGGATTTACGAGATGCCTTGTCGGCCGGGCGAATATATCCTCATGGAGTGGTCACCGCTCCGCGCTGACTCTAAAATGCGACTCCCACTCAGGCCAGTGAATATTGGATCGCTGAGGCGAAAAATATTAAGACATATTTTACAGGATATCGTTCCTCCCTTTGAAGGATTGCGAGTTATATGGGGTACAATGGCGGAACCTCAACTTCTACCCTCGGCTACACTAGGTAGGAATAATATCAGAAAATCCATCATGATGTAGTATCCTCGCTTACATACACTCAGCCGAAACCCACTTCGAAAAACTAGACGTAGGTTCTGTCCATTGAATTTCTACCCTCTGACCTCTCACTTACAGCGTCCTAGTGGCTGGCACGCGTTTGCCAAATATCCGCAGAACTTTCTACAATAATCAAGGGAATTAGAAAGCCTAAAGATTCCTTGCTGGAGAATTGTGAGATTTTTCACTTTATCCCACTCAGAAATATCCGTTTCTAATGCAGTACAGGGGATTCGGGGTTCTGGAAAGGAGTTCTTCTGGAGCAAATGGAGTTCAGATCCTCGTACGAGCAGAGCCTCGAAGCTCTATATAGCATTAGGTCTGAACTCAAGACTCAGGCTGGGAAGCATCGTATATTATACCCACTTTTGATTAAGAATGACGCAACAAAGCCTCGAATGGAATCGGCTCTTCGAATGGATACTTGGGCTTGCGTGTCTTCGCTTTTGGCTCAATACCAAGCATCGTTATTTCTAGGTATGTGGACTGGTTCAAGATTTTCGCAGACTAGTAGCGCTGTACTCTAACGGGGAACAGGCTATAGAGACCAGTGGAGGTCCACCATCCTGGAAATGCGCAATCAAATGATGGCTAGGGGAAATCGGAGCTTTAAATATGGCTGCGAGATGATAACTTTAGTTAATCAATTCATGTCGGAGACTGAAGCAGGGGATTTCCCTGGAAGATTTGTATGCGTGGTTCAGCGACCCGCCTTACAGTGACTTTGTTAACTTCAACATAGTGCGAAAATATTTACAGTATCCTAGATGTTATGGAGAGGGTAGAAGGCCGGCTAGATTTTTACTCAGCCTCCGTCATCTCTCTTTATGAGGAATTGACCTTATCTTTGGTAAGCAAGTGATTTATATTCAGGGTCTGATACTAACGGATTTAGATTTTCCTGGTACGACCATATGAGTTTCTTGTTCCGGATTCCTGGCATCGTTTGTACTTCGGGAGATGGGAAAGGAAATATCGGTCACCTTCGGTTCTGGAACGCTTCCGGTACCAGCAGTGTTTGGTTAAAGTCTGTTTGAGCTTCTGTGACACGGTTATAAATCTAGAGGGTAGGCCTAACGAAGAATTTTCCTTGGCCCGGCGGAGTGTCACCTTAATTGTTGTATGTCTCATCAACTTGGGTACTTTTTTTCCCCGACCACGGGAATATGAAGAATTATGGCAGAAGTCACAAGAGGTTTGTTTTTCCCTTAGAGGAGACTTGGGAGTTGCGGTACGCTTATTTTCTGCTTAGGTTTTCGGTTGTGCCAGATTGGATGCTAGGGGTATCTTAGGGCTGCGAGAGGACGAACTCATAAGGCGTTTAACAAAAGTCTTCCAAGAATATAGAGGAAGGGATTCAGTCCGCATTGTGTGGGGACACCAAGGATTGCCCGACTCGTTTGCCGGGATTCCATTGAAAAGAAACTCAATCTCAGTGGTGGCGAGTCGCCCAAGAGAAGAGAGAAAACGGCATCTGTCGAAGCCGACTAGGGACCATCGCACAAGGCAGCTTAATGCCGCACATATTTTGACTGCTTTTTGGAAGTTGAATGGGTCAAGAATTTTGGTGAAGTTGAAGGAACGTAGGAACACTGCATATATTTTGAATGCCTTTTGGAAACTGGAGGAACGTAGGAATGCCGCACATATTCTGACTACCTTTTGGAAATTGAATGGGCCGAGATTTCTGGAGAAGATGAAAGAACGCAGGAACACTGCATATATTCTGACTACCTTTTGGAAACTGAATGGGCCGAGATTTCTGGAGAAGATGAAGGAGCGTAGGAGGTACTTTGCCCCACGATACAAGTATCCTAAAAATTGCTGTTTAATGGTGGATATGGGAGAGGATAGAAATTGGATGTATTAATGACGGGTCTTTGTTTTTCTATTTTTTTTTTCCCTCTTCGAACTTTGAAGCTGTTAGGCTAGCAATGAAGAAAAGAGTCTTCTTAGACCACATATCTAGCATCTGGCCAGGGATTATGGAGGATGGCCTAAGATGGTAGAGGACAGGGGTGGGCGGTGGCTACTGTAGGGGACGATGAGGGACTTCTGGGAACAGCACAAGTGATGACTCATGATTCTCTAACGATTCTTTCGAAGGTGTACGATTTCAACTTGGGCTAGTACCGGTATAGGAGTGAAATGTCTAGTCTATCTATCCGGTGCGTGAATGCGCTTTGTGAGTCTGCATTAATCGGTCGCGTGAACTCGGATTTTTGCTGTGAGCTGTCCTGGTTATGCGGAACTTACGGTAGAGCCCGGCCGCCGAGTTGTGAGTTAAAGCACGCGATAGTGGAAGGTTGAAATCCAAAGTCAGTAAAAAGTGATAGTGAGATGTATCCTTCGCACTATACCACGCTATTGTGCTCGCCTAGCTATAGATATTGGAACGAATTAATAAAATTAGGTTGCGGTTAAGCCACAGTCTAATTCTCCGCTTAGGTTCCGTCATTAGCTACATTTAGAAAAATTTCCTAGGAACTGCTATACCCCTCACAAGACGCCCAAGGAAGGAGGCAATGATTTAACCTCCGCCCGAGTGCCAGTCTCTCAGCTCCGAAGGAAATCAATATCCGCAGTCCCTAGCTCTAGTTACGACAACTCACTTTCCCAGGTTACCTGAATCCGAAATTAAGGCTCAGAAGTTACCATCCCCTTCCTGATTTTTAGTTTAATATCATAGTCACCATGTTTGAAAGGGAATGGCCAACAAAGATACCGTGAAAACTTGACTACTCGGATGGTGCGCCGAGTCGTTGCGCTTTCCTCTCAGTAAGGTCAAGGAATTTGGTTTTTTTCCTGTCCCGGAAGGGAGAAAGGGCTGTGTTTTTACTATATTTTTTTGCCCTCTTTCCAGGGAGCGGAATTTTGAACTACATAGAAAACCGTCCAATTATCCCAGCTTTTACGGTACACCGCGGATAAGTTATCTTAGACTGACACCTCCGAGCCTTTGGAGTAACAGGTCTACATAGCCTCCTATAACCCCTACAAGTACCGGCAAGCACCCGAACCGGGCTCACCTATTTTCCTACAAAGATATCTCGTACCCTCAATATGCTGTTTTCCTCTTGATTGCAACTATATCACTCCGTCTCGTCTCGTTGTTTCCGCCCCGGAGAAGAAAGGTTATATAGCCCTAACCCTGCCCCTCTCGTTAGAGCTGTATTGGTGCCGCCGGTTATATCGTGCATGTTATCGGGCGGAGAAATAGGGTCTTTGGGTTATACTCGTACTGTGGTGCGGTGCGAATTCCGACTGACAAGTAGAAAGGGGCTTGTTTATTATGTTGTATTGCAGGTAGCTCACACTGCTAAACTATCATGCTCGAGTAATTTACCTATTAAAGTTATGGTCATTACGAGTGTCTTTTGGGCTAATAGCACTCCACCTTAGAATCGCATCACGGAAGACAATGTATAATAGCTATTATAACTTCGCGCTTTGTGATTATTCTACTCGATTAAAGAATAGTCTCATATTAATCATTCCCTTATTCAATAGGGTATGAGTACTAAGGTGCGTTCTAAAAACATGTGTAGTAGAGTACTAAAAGAGTCTCCTGAGCGCAATAAACTGGTAATAGTAAAAATAACACAATTAAAGGCGAAGCCAGCAGTAGTAAGCATGCGAATATGTAGGAACCTAGAATCGGAACTTTTCCTCGGAGGCTATCTAGGGAGGTGGGGCACCGTGCTTTTTGGAGCAGACTTTGACTAGGTCATGAAGCATTTCTAGATCAAGCGTAATCTGGGTTTTTGGATTCATTGTCGGAGGGCAGTGACCTGCATAGAATTCATCAAGCGAGATCGAGGGATAGTGCGGTTGAGGAGGGGCTGGAATGATATGCTGCACACATAATTGACTCGTTAGTAAAGAACTCGAGAGCATAGAATAAATAAAAACACTTGCATAATGTTCCTGTGAGGCAGGGCCTCCGCCTGGGGCAGTGCGTGATATGAACAAATCGAGTGCCACATTGTTGTGGTGATCGGGCTCATAATATTTGACCTGGAGCACAACTCGCACTGCTCCCGCTGAACCCTCCTGCCAGAGTCTGGCATCCGCTTGGAGTTGAGCACTGGACTCATACCGCCCTGATTCCATAACAACAGAAGGGAATGCAGCCAGCTGTTTCCTACCAGGACCAATACGAGGTATGATGGTGAAATCTGCCTCCTTCATTGAGCCGGCATATTTGCCAATGAAATTTTTATATTCTGGACACCAGTGTTAGATAGGCTTTAATGTGCCCGGGGGGGGGCCTGGAGGAGGCGCGAGTGCCAAGTAGTGGCTAGCCAATTATATTCCGCAAGGTGGTTGGAAATGCCATGTAGGAGTACTTTTCCGTTGATCTCTCCCCATATCCGGTCTAGTAACCCGATCTACTGCCTGATTCTGCCCAGCAGTACTTGGCACTCGCCCCCCCGCCTGGCCCACCCCCCTCCGGGGGCGTTAGCAGTGGAATACTCGTGTCTCCGCGCCAAGTTTGGTCACCTTATTTGGAATAGCTCCCCCGGAGCCATAAAAAGTATAGTCTTGATGCTGCTTTGTCAAAAGTAGATATGTACCCACGGGTGGCAGCAGAAAGACTCTTGCCCTTCGGCATACTATTTGAGATTGCAATTAGCTTCCAAACCCAGCTCAGAAGAAAGAGTACGCTTACCTGGTTTTGAGATTTAGGTCTTTCCGATTGTTCAAAGAAGTTGTTCGGGTTCTTGTTGAATTTACCAACTTACTATCGCCACATATCAATATCTTTTGCCACTCTCATACTGTTTCAAACAGCGCAAAGGCTATACTCATTATGGGTCCGCGGGAGCTATTCCAAATAAGGTGACCAAACTTGGCGCGGAGACACGAGTAGAGCCGGGAGAAACATACCGGGAGCAATGGCTGTCATTATAGTGTGCTCCCAAGCACCAGACATAAGCCCGCGTCCCCGGGCTCGATTGATTGTTTGAATAAGCCACGATCCGGCACCCCCATGTATCATCGAAGGCATTACAACCTTCAATCTTCTCTCAGAAGAAAACCAATGGATTCTGTACATATTATTTAGTCATAAAGGACAAAGGAGAATAAGAAGGGTAGCTGGGTTACCGAACAGGATATGCTCGATTTGCAGTGCGGTGAGGTTGCAGGTGTTTCATGGTACGTGCAAAGTCTTCAGGATCAACATTCTCAAAGACTAAGAGGTCGCAATGAGGCGTCTCGTGGGCGTTTATAATGGCTTTAAATATTGTGTTGGACATGGTCGGGTGACTATCAGGTTGTCTGACATGAGCTGAGGAAGAGATGAAGGCGAGTTGTAAGTGTTGTGTTGATGTATGTTGGGGGTTGATAGCTTGTTTGTGGGAGCCTTGGGTTGGTGACGTTATGTCGCGATGTGGGTGCCAAGACAACCAATCCGCACACCGAAGGCTGCTTTGAGGATGCTAAAGACCCTTACGGAATTGCATAAAACGGACTCACCAACGAAGCTCTAGGGTCGCTTGAACGGGCTAATTTTAAAGCATCAGAATTTTTCCTAAAAGCCCGGAGCATCGCAAAGGCAGTTCAATACCGGAAGAAGGGAGGTGATCCGAAGGGGGCAGTTAGTGAGTAAATCCCAAAGGAGAGCTTAGAAATTCTTGCCGATAATAGAGCATATGAAGATGCTGCCTGGCTCTCAGCTAGTTTTTAGGAGCAAGCGAGATATATACCGGAATTAACAAACATGAGTGGGCACTCGCCGGGTATGCTCGTGGGAAACAATTCAAACGAACGTTTAATTATCTCAGAAAGTTTATACCCGATCCCCGTTTACTTTTAATTCCTGAAGCCCAGAGGCATAGCGGAGTTAGCGGACCACGGAGAACAGGTTTGAGTCAGAGATTGAGCTTTGCTGTCTGAAACAGGATGCACTGTTCGGCTACTTAAGAGACTGCGACAAGACTCCCAGCAAATTTGAAAAACAGGCCCTCAATCTTATCGGATATCCAGAGGAGCAAGAAATGGTTTTGTCAAGATTTAGCCTGAAGAACAAGCTTTTTGAAATGCTCAGCACTAACAAGAAATACATGGAAGCTTACTAGGTTGGGATCGGTTCTGGGCCCCCAGAAAATCCATTGAGTTGCATAGCGAAACCCGCTTGTGAAAAAATCGCTATATTTTTACTCATTCACCATCATTTCTCTTTATGAGGAACTGACTTGGTCATTGGGAAGCAGGTGATTTATCCGGGGTTTGATATTAACGAAGTTAGGCTTTCCTGATACAGCCTTATGAGTTTCTCGTTCCGGACTCCTGGTATCCCTTGTACTTCAGGAGGTGGGAAAAAAATCCAAGTCACCTTCGGTTCTATAACGCTTCCAATACCAGCAGTGTTTTTTAGCTAAAGTTAGTTTGAGCTTCTGTGAAATGGTTATAATGATAGAGGAGGCCTGCCAACGAATTCCCCTTAGCCCGGCGAAGCGTCACGTTAATTGTTACATGTCTCCAGGGCTCTCAGTCGTCCAGCCGGACGGTCATTGACGGGAGTCTAACTGTCACCCCTGGCAGCCCGCTCCAGCACCACTTTTTTTCTTCTTTTTCTCCGATTTTCTATTTTTATTTCAATTTTTAACCTTAACTTGTTTGAGTATTACAGTGGTATTTTTCTCATTGACGAATTTTGGGTGTCTGTAGTCGACGGCCATCGACGGCCGTCCACCCCTCCCAGGATGGCGCCAAGGCAGTCCGTCTCGTCCTTTGTCGTCCGTCTTGGACGGAGGGGATGACTGAGAACAGTGCATGTCGCATCAACTTGGGTACCTATTTTTCCCGACCACAGGGTGACAGGGATATGCAGAATGGTAGAGGAAGTCACAAGAGGTTTTCTTTTCCCCTTAGGGGAGACTTTGGAGTTGCTGCAAGCTTATTTTCTGCTCAGGCTTTCAGTTGTGCCAGGTTGGATGCTAGGCGTATCCTAGGGCTACGAGAGAACGAACTCATAGGACCTTTAACAAAAGTCCAGTCTCCCAAGAATATAGAGGAAGGAATTCAGTCTGCATTGTGTGGGGCCACCAAGGATGGCTCGACTCGTCTGCCGGGATTCCATTGAAAGGAAACTCAATCTCAGTAGTAGTGAGTCGCCCTACCGAGGAGAGAACCAGGCATCAATGGAAGCCCGAGCAGGGACCAACGCACGAAGCAGCTCAGCGCCGCGCATATTTTGACTACTTTTTGGAAGCTGAATGGGCCAAGAATTCTGGTGAAGTTGAAGGAATGCAGGAACACTGCATATATTTTGACTACCTTTTGGAAACTGAGTGGGCTGAGATTTCTGGAGGTGAAGGAGAGTAGGAGGTACTTTGTCCCACGATACAAGTATCCTATTAATTGTTGTTTAATGGTGGATATGGGAGGGGATAGAAATTGGATGTATTAATGACGGGTCTTTATTTTCTATAATCTTTTTTCCTCTTCAAATTTTGAAGCTGTTAGGTAAGCAATGAAAAAGGAGTCCTCTTAGAGCACATATCCAGTATCTAGCCAGGGATTGTGGAGGTGGCCCAAGATGGTAAAGGACAGCGAGGGGCGGTGGCTACTGTAGGGGATGGCGGGGGACCTCTGGGAACAGCACGAGTGATGTCTAATGATGCGATAATTATGCTTTCGAAAGGGTACGATTTCGACTTGGGCTAGCATAGGAGTAAAAGGTCTGGTCTATCTATCCAGTGCGTGAATGGACTTTGCGAGTTTGCATTAATCGGTCGCGTGAACTCGGATTTTTGCCGTGAGCCGTCCTGGTTGTGCGGAACTTACTTTAGAGCCCGGCCGCTGAGTGGTGAGTTAAAGCACACGATAACTGAAGGTTGAAACCCAGAGTCAGTAAAATGTAATAGTGAGATGTATCCCTCGCGCTATACCACGATATCGTTCTCGCTTACTATAGCTGTAGAGATTGGAGTGAAGTAATAAAATTAGGTTATAGTTAAGCCACGGTCGAATTCTCCACTCAGGTTTTGTCATTAGCAACAATTATTGCTATAATCTTTAGAAAAATTTCCTAGGAGCTGCTGTACCCCTCACAAGTGGCCCTGGGAAAAAACAATAATTTGACCTGAGCCCGAGTGCCAGTCTCTCAGCTCCGAAAGAAATCAATTTCTGTATTCCCTGGCTCTTGTTTATGACAACTCACTTTCCCAGCTTACCTGAATTCAAAATTAGGTATCAGAAGTTACAGCCTTCCTGATCTTGAGTTTGATAGTCACAATGTTTAAAAGGAAATGGCCAACAAAGATTCCATAAAAACTTGGATATTTAGACGGTGCGCTAAGTCGTTGCGCTTTCCTCTCAGTAAGGTCAAGAAATTTGGCTTTTCCTGTCCCGGAAGGGAGAAAGGGCTGTGTTTTTACTATGTTTTTTTGCCCTCTTTCCAGGGAGCGGAATTTTGAACTACATAGAACGCCGTCCAATTATCCCAGCTTTTACGGTATACCGCAGATAGGTTACCTCAGACTGACACCTCCGAGCCTTTAGAGTAACAGGTCTACATAGCCTCCTATAGCCCATACAGGTAAGCACCCGGGCCCGGTTCACAGGTACAGTACTCACACAACGACACTTATTTTCCTACAAAGATGTCTCATAATCTGAATATTCTATTTTCCTCTTGATTGCAACTATATTACTCCATCTCGTCTCGCTACTTCCGCCCCGGAGAAGAAAGGTTATATAGCCCTAGCCCTACTAGCCCCTCGCGTAAGCTCAGGGTCGAGCTGTATTGGTGCCGTGGGTTACATCGTGCATATTATCCGGCGGCGAAGTAGGGTTTTAGGTTATTCGTACTATACTTGCGCATTCCACAAGTATCTGGATGACAAGGCGCCAAGATTCCATCCAACTTTATGGTAGGAGAAGCCTTAAACCAGCAATGCTGCAGCCTCTACAATCCCTATAACTAACTCAAAGGTTCACATATTTAAAATATCTCGTGTTGTCTAAATCCCTAGCCTATTTTATTTTGAATAATTCGAGGGAAATAAATGCAGAGGTGGTTAAGGAGGAGCCTTAGCAGATTGAAGTTGGGCATATTGTGTCGGAGTATACGGGTTGAAGGTTTCCTCCACAATCAGCTTGTCTAAGCTCCCGGCGCCAAGGCCCGCGACCGGGCATCCGGATACTTTTGGAATGCGCAAGTAGTGCGGTGCGAATTCCGACTTACAAGTAGAAAGGAGTGTGTTTATTGTATTGTATTGTATTGCAAGTAGCTCACACTGTTAAACTATCATGCTCGAGTAATTTACCTATTAAAGTTATGGTCATTACCACTTTTTTGGACTTTTCCCTTGGGCGGTGTGAAACAGTAAAATTCGGTTCCAGCACGCTAAGCCGGTTGTGGAACCATATTAAAGTAGCATGGAGAGAATTGAAGCTGACGAGTGCTGAGTCATTTGAGCATTGAAAAGACTGAAAAATCCGATTTCCTCACCAAGCACAGCTAGCGGTTAGCGTTATCCTTAACCCAGAAAGTAATTTTCCTAAGCATCTTGGTGATAACATCAGACTTCAGGTGAAGTTGCTTAGCTATAAATTCCGGAACCTCATTGTTGTCATGCTGGCCAGCAAAGCCTTGGTGCTTACTCCGTATCTGTAGAGGGTCACGTCAACGGCAGAGTGCCCCAGAGTAGACCAGCGAACGAAGTCTCTCACTGAGCCTGGCTGAAGAAAACTCGGAACTTGCAAGTGGTGTTCCTAAGGGCGGGAAGTTTCGTCCTTGGTGACATGGTAAATTTACGGTATGGCTTGAAAATATTCTTGCGGGCGTGACGAGCAAGATCGGTATGGTGCCGGCATCTTAGAACCTACCCCCTTGACAACGACATCGACCAATATTTCAACCAACAACAACAGCACCTGCAGATGGAATTTTTAAAATTCCTTCTGTAAAGCTTTCCTAATTAGTTATTAGAACATATTTACCGAAGGATTTTCTTTTTAGCGTTCTAGTTGGGGCAGCGGGGGCCTTCAAAGTTTGTATGGAAAGGAGGGCAGTGAGACTTGTATGAGGAAAAAAGGTTTTGCTGAATAATTAGACAAGAAAATTCCTAATTAGGCGTGGTATACTACCGCATTAGTACTAGTGTCCTCAGTTTGGTGTGAGACTCGGGGTGACCAACAGGGATCAATGACAATTGTTTGTAACCCTAACCTTGACGACTTTGTTTTTTGCCCACCAAATACCCCTGTTCCCTACCCGCTGGCTTTCGTCATGCCCCGGTTGGAGACTGTAAGTGGATGCGCTCGGGCGGATGCGTAAAAAAATGGGGGGCCTTAAAACAAAGTTTTACATAATCTAACTGGACAAACGTGATACAGGACTCCCTGCCAGCAGCACGAGATTTATGTCCCTGGTATTATACCTTTGTTTCCGATAACTGCCCGTTTTTAAGTCTCTTCTCCTGGTAAACCAGATTTGTCGTCCCCATTGAGTTCAAACTCATTCTACCGAGCCATACACCTCTGTTGTAAGATGGACTCAAGTACAGGTTTCTTTGACTTCATATTCTCAGACAATCCGAAGGATTCCAAAGCCGCATACGAATCATTGGATTCCCATCCTTACCAGATCTTCGACCTCCTCTTAAAGGAAGGCCATTTCACAAATTTCTTCTCAAGAATTGAAGTTTATGGAAACAACCTCGCCAACTTGTTAAGTCAATTTCCTAGGTTCCAACAAGATGATTACAGAGCTTCGTTATTACGGGAGATGATAAGAGCGTTTGCCCTCTCATTACTGGCTGAAAGGTTCGATGACATGAGATCCCTGAGTGCAGTTGCGAGGATTGTCCTCTCTGTGGTAAAATTATCGGATCCAAGGAGGACATTAGGACAGTTTGGTGTAAGGTTAGGAGCTCTCCCGGGGATATTGAGGGTTTTAATTGCGGAAGGGCACATAAAGAAGCTAGCCCAAACCCACAAGCGATGCTTCGAGGATCTCATATCTGAACCACAAGCTAGGGAAAAGTGGGTTGAATTTATTATGGAACTCTGTAAGGAATGTAAAGAGCATGGGTCGAAGCCTAGCACCCAAGAGCTGGTGAAGTTTATTCGCACTGTTCCTTGTGAATTCTGCAATTCTAACGTTTCTTTTGATTGCGGACTCAATGACGGTTTTGAGGGGGAACCTACGCCAGTATGGAGCTCCTCTTTCGGATTGGGTATGGAATCGAATGTGTTCAAATACCTCTTAGGTGAGCCTCTAGGGCCATGGAAGATTATTCTTTCCGAACAGGCCATGGAGGATCTCGGGGTCGAGAACACTCAAAGTACCCGTTCCACTAAACAGAAGTTTTTTTAGGGAGGAAATTGCTAATATTAGTTAGATAACTTTGAGAATATTAGGCGAAAGTTCTCCGAGCTTGCTTCCGGAGACTGGGCTGGGAAAAAAATACTCCACAGGGCAAAGTGGGACAACTCACTGAGCTATCGAATCCCTTTATTCAAAGCATTCTACAAAACCCAACATTTTATATTGTGGCAAATCGATACGGCTTTTGATGAAAGGTTTGGCGAGGATTACCAGGTTATAAAAGGTTTGAGCGCCTGTGAAATTAGCCTTGTGGGTAGAGAACTGACGATGAGTAACGGCGGTTTAGTATGGGCTATTGGAAACCCTGACAATGTAGGTATTTATCCGCTGGATGATGTACGCAAGGGAATATTAAGATGAAATAGCTCGACAAGATTGGTGTGCAGATTCATCGGGAACAACAAATGTATACGCAAGCCCGAGTGGAAGCTTGTGACCGAGATGATTTAGATGGGTCGCGCGAGATAAGGTATCCAGTGAGGGTATGCTTAGATGGCGGGGAAAGTGGCGTTATGGAGGTTGATGGCGCGGGTAATGGGGATTTCGAGGATTCGGCTCGGCTAGGTAGAGAAGTCAAAGCGGCCCTACTTAAATTGTTGCATGAAGATGCTAAATTCGCGGCCAATAGCAAAGTTTTATAGTCTTACAAGTACTATCTTGGATAATATTGCTTCTACGGCTGGAAAGGTGGCATATCCGGTCGGCATATCGGCGGAGCAGGCCTCTGTAGTGGATCACTTCTTAACCCCAGCCTTCATTCTTGGGAGAGGTGGAACCGGGAAAACCACCTGCTTGGTTTATAAGCTAGTAGGGAGGTATCTATTTAGTAGGGAGAATGTGGGACCATTGAGACAAGTAGGTGGTTACTGGGTTTCTGAGATTGAATCATGCTGTGGGGGTGTAACGTTGGCTACGCTAACAGCGATAGGTCTTACTCACGAAGTCAAAGAAATCAGTGTCGAAGTTAAGAGATAATACGGCGGGGTTGCTGGAGGCAAAATTGGGCGAAAGGCAAGGGCTAACTGGGAGTTATGATCTTGATGATAATACAAGAAAACAATTCTTATCACTCACCGATGCGGATTTTCCACTAGTATGCACATTTGATTGTTTGCTAAGACTTATTGAGAATAGTATTAGGTTTGTTGCTCCTCTGCTTCAGCAGTTGCAGTGTAGTAGGCTTACTAAATTGCCCTTAACTTAGAGATCAGAAAATCCGGCGGAGATACATAAAGATCGACAACGCTAAGGACACCCGCGTAACTGACTTGGTGAAATTTAACATCGAGTACTGGGAGCGCCTGCCCCCGAGATTAAAGAAGGGTATTCGGGTAGATTTAGCATTTCTTGAAATAATGGGAGTTATCAAGGGATCGGTTTCGCGAGCCACAGGCTTCGAGCCATTGTCTCGAAAAGAATATTTAGGACTGCGCTGGCAACTGGCCCCAAGCTTTGCCTCAGAGCGGGAGAGACATACTATTTATGACATATATGAATGGTATGAGCGGGCAAAGAAGAAACGTGGCGATATTGATCAGGTGGACAGAATCATCAAAGTCACGAAGGCTTTGGAGGCATTTAGATCTTCGGAGGTGCCTGGAGATAGTGCATTCGAACTTAAAGTTAGAAGCGTACTAGATGAAATATATGTGGATGGTGAGTAATTCTAGAGCCAAAATATTGGAGAGGGTATTAAAAAAAAGTAGAGGTCCAGGATCAGCGAATGTCAGATATAGGGATGCTTTTGGACCTAGTGGGATCTCCCCGCGGTATACATTTCGGTATGGTTCTGTCTATTTTCTGCCCTTTCCTCTTGGAGCTTGGGTCTCACGAATGAACAGCCGGCGATACGGCCCAGTGTATATCCGAAGACGCTCTTTTCCGGTTCGCAAATGCGAAATCCTTGTTTTATGAGCGTTTCAAAAACACCACTAGTATCAGCAGAGACCTAAAGCCAACCTTGCTTCCTTTATCACACAACTTCAGATCTCATAAACAGATTTTGAGCGTTGCCTCCTTAGTGATGCACCTCCTGTATAGAGGTATGCTTCTCCCTGGCACACTCTTCTGCCTATTATCATACTTATAAAGCAATTTAGGATTTCCAGGCTTGGTAGACAAATTACCTCCAGAGATTGGGGATAGACCCGGCCCTCAACCTGCTCTCTACGGTAACACCCCCCTCCCCTACCGCAACCACTCTATGAAGCTAATCTTTGAAGTTGGGCGTAACATAATGGACGTCTTGAGGTTCGGCGAGAAACTGGAAAGCCCTCATGGATCAGGCGGAAAGAGCGGCAAGTTTAATGAATATGGAAAAGCGCGTGTCATTCTAGTAAGGGATGAGAAAACCTGCGACAAACTTCAAGCGGAGCTTGGAAGGTCTTCACTGGTATTAACCATTCTTGAGAGTAAGAGCATGGAGTTTGAGGATGTTTTCCTTTATGACTTCTTTAGCACAAGCCCGTACAGCCATAAATTGAATATCTTGGATGAAATTTTCAAACGGAGGCATCACACTGGTAAGGTTTACTTCATAAAAAATATTATTTTTTGAGAGGGGTCTGTGTTATGTTAACTCCTTGTTATTTTAAAAGATTTATCCCTAGAAGATCATTTAGGGCTTGCAGGAGAAAGCGGGAATGGGAAAGTAAGCCGACCAGGAGGGAAAGCAGGACCAGGAAGCCGGCATAATACATCGGCTTACCAAGGGGGGCATGCAGACTGGGTCAAAAAAAATATTGTAAGCAACAAATGACTTATGATATATTGTAAAATACATGCTCATAGCATCACAGGTCCTCTGCTCAGAATTAAAGGTGATTTGATAGCAGTTAGCTCCTCGTTTTAGACTCAATTTAATTGCTAACTCTGCTCGGGTGTAAAGCATCTATATGTGGGAGTGACAAGAGCTCGCAGCAGGCTCTGGATACTGGAAAGTAATACACGTATCTTAGGCCCAGTGCAACGCCTGTTCAATCAAACGGCAACTTTGTTGGAACCACACCAATATCCTAGTCCAATACTAGAGATTTTAACCGAACGGGATATAGGGGTATGCCCTCAGCTTGGGCTGGTTTGTCAGTTAGATCATCCACTCTGACATCCCTAGATTTCGGAGTTGCATCACCGGCTGTCTACAGGAAAGACAATCAGCGCTTCTCAGTGGAGAGAGACGGGGTATCAAATGATCGAGGACCAAAAATACTCTAAAGTTCGCTACCGTAGTATATGTTACGTTGTTAAAGAACAAGACTAATTATTTCCTTTTTAGGCTCTCCGCTGCTTTGAGGATGCTGAAGATCCTTACGGAACTGCATTGGCCAACGCGTATATTACCGAGCAAAACGCAATCACTAACAGAGCTTTAGGGTCGGTTGAATTAGCTAATATTGATTTTATAAAAGCATCGGAATTTTTTCTAAAAGCCCGGAGTATCGCAAAGGCGGTTGAATGCCGGAAAGAAGGCGGTGACCCGAAAGGGGCAGTCAGTGAGTGAATCCCAAAGGAGAGCTTTGATATTAATGGCTTATGGTATAGAAATTCTTGCCGATAATGGAGCATATGAAGATGCTGCCTGGCTCTCAGCAGATATTGGCTCGTTTTTAGAAACAAGCGAGATATATACCAAACTTAACAAACATGGGAGGGCACTCACCGGGTATGCTCGTGCGAAACAATTCAAACGGATGTTTAGTTATATCAGAAAGTTTATACCAGATCCCCCTCCCTCCGATTCTAGGAGTCCAGTGACATAGTGGAGTTAGCTAACCACCGAAAACAGGTTTAAGGCAGAGATTGAGCCTTTCTGTTGGAAACAGTATGTACTATTCGGCTACTTAAAGGAATTTGGAGAGAGAGACACACCTCCCGACGAGCCCGAAAAACGGGTTCTCGATCTTTTCGGATCTATAGAGGAGCAAAAAATGGTTTTGTTAAGATTTGGCATGATAAACAAACTTTTCAAAACCCTTAGTACTAACGGGAGATACATGGAAGCCTACGAGATCGGGGTAAGCTTTGGGCTTCTCGCGAACTCCATTCACTTGCTTAGTGAAAACTCGCTGTTAAAAAATCTGAAGCCAGAGAAGAGGGCCCTGCTGAACACGGTGTGTGGGTTTCTACAAGCAGAGCATATAGCAACCAATCCTTGGCCCAGAACTAGAGCGGGTAGAGGGATACACAAGGTATTACGAGCGGCCGTCGGGAGAGGAAGCCCACTGATCGATTCATTTGTCGAAGTGTGGGAAGATATTAATCGAGCTCTTGATAATTCTGCTAAGCTCAGGAATAGGGTAGAGATAGGGACAATCAGCGATGCGAGTTATATGGATATTCTGGTATGTTACTATGAGATGTTCATGGGGTGCTCACTTCTAACTCACATATAGGTAACGAGGAGGAGTGCATATTTAAACAATGAACCCCAGCCTCCACTTGATCATATCGAGCGCGTACTTAAAGATTTGAGGAAAATCTCTTCACATGGGGCGATCCCTTATTCAGCTCAGCTTTATTGCGGGATTTACGAGATGCCTCATCAGCCCGGCGAATACATCCTCCTGGATTGGTCTCCATTCCGTGCTAGCTCCAAACTATCATTCCCACTCAGCCCGGTGGATATTGGACCACTGAGAGGAAAAATATTAAGACAAATTTTAGGGGATATCGTCTCCCCTCTCGTCTCCTTTGATGCAGGATTGCGACAAATATGGAGTAAAAAGGCAGAACCTCAATTCCCACCACCACCGGCGCTAGGTAGGAATAATCCTAGAAAATCGATCATGATTGAATATAATGCCTTACTTACATATACTCAGCCGAAACCCACTTCGAAAAACTAGACGTAAGTTCTGTGTATTGAATTTCCACCCTCCGACCTCTCGTTTATAGTGCATTAGTGGCTGGCACGCATTTGCCAAATATTCTTGGAGTCTTCTGCTGTGATCGAGGTCAATAGACAGCCTAAAGATTCTTTACTGAGGAATTGTGAGATTTTCACTCTCTCCCACCGAGAAATATTGGTTTCTAATGTAGCGCAGGGGATTGGGGGTTCTGGAGAGGAGTTCTTCTGGAGCAAATGGAGTTCAAATCCTCGTACGAGCAGCGCCTCGAAGTCCTGTGTGGCATTAGGTCTCGGCTCATGACCCGGGGTGGGAAATATCACTCATTATACCCATTTTTGATTAATGATGACACAACACAGTCTCGGATAGAATCGACTCTTCAAATGGGTACTTGGGACTGCGTATTTTCGCTTTTGGCTCAATATCAAATATCGTTATTTCTGGGTATGTGGAACGGTGCACTAAGATTTTTGGAGACTAGCACAGCTGTACTCTAACAAGCAGCAGACTACGAAGACCAGTGGATGTCTACCCTCTCGGAACTAGGCAACGGAATCATGGGCTGGGAGAATCCGAGCCTCGAATATGGCTGCGGAGTGGTAACTTTAGTCCATCAATTCATCTCGGAGACTAAAGCAGGGGATTTCCCTGGGAGATTTGTATGTTTGGTTCAGCGACTCGCCTCATAGTTGATTTGTTAACTTTAACACAGTGCGAAAACATTTACAGTATCCTAGATGTTATGGAGAGTGTTGAAAGCTCGCTAAATTTTTACTCACCTTCCATCATTGCGCTTTATGAGGAATTGACCTTATCTCTAGTAAGCAAATGATTTATATTCGGGGTCTGATACTAACGGGTTTAGATTTTCCTGGTACGGCCTTATGAGTTTCTCGTTCCAGAATCCTGGCATGATTTGTACTTCAGGAGATGGGAAAGAAAATATAGGTCACCTTCGGTTCTGGAACGCTTCCGGTACCAGCAGTGTTTGGTTAAAGTTTGTTTGAGCTTCTGCGAGCTGGTTATAAACATAGAGGGATGGCATGCCAAGGAGATCACCTTAGCCCGGCGAAGCGTAATCTTAATTGTTGTATGTCTCATCAACTTGGGCACCACTTTCCCCCGACCACAGGAATATGCAGAATTATGGCAGAAGTCACAAGAGGTTTGCTTTTCTCCTTAGGGGAGTCCTGGGGGTTGCGGTATGCTTATCTTCTACTCAGGTTTTCCTTTGCCCCAGGTTGAGTGCTCGGGGTATTTTGGGGCTACAGGGGGACGAACTCATAAGACCTCTAACAAAAGTCTTCAAGGAGTATAAAGGGAGGGATTCAGTCTGCCTAGTGTGGGGCTACGAGGAAGGGGCCGACTCTTTTGCCGGGGTTCCATTAGACGAAAACTGCATCTCCGTGGTGGCGAGTCACCCTATTGAAGAGAGAAAAAGGCATTTATGGGAACCGAGCAGGGACCAGCGCACGAGGGAGCTCAATGCCGCGCATATATTGACCGCTTTTTGGAAGCTGAATGGGCCGAGATTTCTCCAGAGTAAGAAGGAACGTAGGAACGCGGCATCTCCTTTTAACTGCTTTTGGGAAACTGAATCGGCGGATATTTCCGGAGAAGGTGAAGAAACGCAGGGACACCGTACATATTTTGACTCCCTTTTGGAAATTGAATCTGCCGAGATTTCTAGCGAAGATGAAGGGACGCAGGAACACCCGACGTATTTTGAATGGCTTTTTGGAAACTGAATGGGCCGATTTCTAGAGAAGATGAAGGGACGTAGGGAGTACCCTGCCCAGCTATACAAATATCCTAAAAACTGTTGTTTAATGGTTGATATGAGAGAGGATAGAAATTGGATGTATTGATGGCGGGTCTTTGTTTTCCTGTTTTTTTCCGCTGCGAACCTTGGGGTTGTTAAACTAGCAATGAAGAAAAATATTCCTCTACTTTCCCCTCTTGGGCTAAGTGTTCCCAGCCGTCTACTCCGTCCATGTTCGGGGAAGGACAGGACGGACTACAGCTCATAGTTTGTCATCTTTGGGATGCTAGATAGACCACGCCCCGGAAGGTGAGGACCGGACGGACTGTAGATGGTTATGGTCTTATGGCTTGAACTTCCGGTACTAGCCCAAGCTGAAATAATACACCTCTGAACGAATCGTTATCACATCATGAAGTATCACTCGTGCGTTCCTATGCCGTCTCTCACCGCTCCCTATCGTTCCCTTGTCACAGCCGTTGCACCCATGAAAAGCCAGCCACTCGCAGCAGCAGAGATGGCCGTGGCTAAGCCTGATTGCGCTAGAACACTGCACATATATTGAATGCGTTTTTGGAAACTGGAGGAAACTGAATGGACCGAGATTTCTGGAGAAGATGAAGGAGCGTAGGAGGTACTTTGCCCCACGATACAGGTATCCTAGAAATTGTTGTTTAATGGTGGATATGGGAGGGGATGAAAATTGGATGTATTAACGGCGGGTCATGGTCTTTCTATTTTCTCCTCTTCGAACTTTGAGGCTATTAGGTTAGCAATGAAGGAAAAGATTCCTCTCGGACCACATATCGAGAATCTGACCAGAGACTGTGGAGGACGGCTTGGGATGGTAAGGGACAGCGGGGGTAGTGGATATTATAGGGGACGGTGGGGAACTGCTAGGGACAGTACGAGGGATGTCTCATGATGCGATAATGATTCTTTCGAAGGTGCACGATTTCGACTTGGGCTAGTATAGGAGTGAAATGTCTGGTCTATCTATCTAGTGTGTGAATAGACATTGCGAGTTTGCATTGATAAGTCGGGAAAACTCAGATTTTTACGTCAAGCTGTCCTCGGTGGCGGCTAACTCCGGTTAAAGCCTAGCCGCTGAGTAAGGGCATTCAAAGTTAGTGACCATAAATTTACGTTGAAAACGGCGTTCAAAATCAGAGTACGCTAGTGGGGGAGGTTGTCCAATAGCGGTTAGTGCACCTTCAAAGGTAGAATTGAAGGTTCATGCCTTGAGCGGGTGTCTGGAGGTCCGTTTTCGACCTTCAGTCTATGTTTTCCATCCGTTTTTCTCCATTTGATTGTCGGGCCATGCAATCACTTGTGCCGTCCTACACCTAATCCTATCGGACAAACCTTTCCTCTATTTTTTCTTCTTTCTTTTTCATTTTCTATAGTTTCTTCCGTTCTAATATGTTCTGCCCAAACCTTTTGTGTTTTTCACTTTTTTACCTTTTTTATCTACTTTTTTCAGTTTTTCTATCTTCTGATCATATTTCCAATTAATTATTAATCTTCTCTTATACTAATCCAATAGGACCAAATTCTGTGGCTTCTGTAGATACAGGTTGCTTTAGGCCGGTCCAAGGCATTGAGTAAAATCATTTCTATGTAAATTAGACATGCGGGGGCTGATATCGGAATATTATATATTCTTCAAAAGGGAAACGGACAGTGAATTGACTGCTGTAGAGGAAAAAGAATTCTGGCACGGAAGCGCACACTTAAACTGTTAGCACAAGATTCAAGTTATTAGCTGCACATATGGTTCTCAGAGTTATTTCTATTGCCTGTTTCCATTAGCTAAGACTATTGGTCAATTTATCCTTAGTGTAGCACGTGATCATTTGAAAACTTGCAACGAAAAGTGACGTTTATTAACTTTAAGTACTCCCAGTATGATATTAAAGAGCAGTCTCATATTTATTATTCCCTTATTCAATGGCGCATGAGTACCAAGGCGCATTCTAAAAACATGTGCAGTGGAGCACTAAAAGAGTCTTCTGCGCTCAATAAACTGGTAATGGTAAAAAACGACGCGACTAAAGGCGAAGCCAGCACTAGTAGGCAGGCCAATGTGTAACCCGGAATCGGACCTTTTCCACGGAGACCATCTAGGGAGGTGGGTCAGCGCGGTCTCTGGAGTAGACCGCGACTACTTGACGAAGCCTTTCTAAATCAAGCGTAATCTGGGTTTTGGGACTCATTGACGGAGGGCAGCGACCTGCATAGAATTCATCAAGCGAGATCGAGGGGTATTGCGGTTTAGGAGGGGCAGGAATGATTTGCTGTACACATAATTGACTCGTTAGTAAAGAACTCGAGAGCATGGAATAAATAAAAAAACTTGCATAATGTTCCTGTGAGGCAGGGCCTCCTCCTGGGGAAGTGCGCGATATGAACAAATCGAGTGCCACATTGTTGTTACGATCGACCTCAAAATATTTGACCTGGAGCACGACTCGTACTGCTCCCGCTGAACCCGCCTGCCAGAGTCTGGCATCCGCTTGGAGTCGAGCATCGGACTCATACCGGCCGGATTCCATAACAACAGAAGGGAATGCAGCCATCCGTTCCATATTGGGACCAATAAAAGGTATCATGGTGAAATCTGCGGCCTTTATTGAGCCAGCATATTTGCCAATGAAATTTTTATATTCTAGACAACAGTGTTAGATAGGCTTTAGTGGTGGAAAATAGAGCTGGGAGAAACATACCGGGAGCAATCATCGTGACTATAGTGTCATCCCAAGCGTCAGACATAAGCCCGCGTCCCCGGGCTCGATTGAGTGATTGAATAAGCCACGATCCGGCACACTCCTGCATCATCGAAGGTATTACAACCTTCAATCTTCTCTCAGAAGAAAACCAATGGATTCTGTGCATATTATTTAGTCATAAGGGACAAAGGAGAATAAGAAGGGTAGCTGGGTTACCGAACAGGATATGCTCGATTTGCAGTGCGGTGAGGTTGCAGGTGTTTCATGGTACGCGCAAAGTCTTCAGGATCTACATTCTCAAAGACTAAGCAATCGCAATGAGACGTCTCGTGGGCCTTTATAATGGCTTTAAATATTGTGTTGGACATGATCGAGTGAATAAGTATCGAGTTGCCTGACATGAGCTGAGAGAGAGAAGGGGGAGGAAGAGATGAAGGCGAGTTATAAGTGTTGTGTTGATGTTGTAGGTGTTAGCTGGCAGGGATATGTTGGGGGTTGGCGGCCTATTTCTGGGAGACTTGGGGGAGGCTTTATGTCGTCATGGGGGTGCCAAGCCAACCAAGGATGAGCGTTAATGCAGTAGTTACTACTGTAGGGACCGACCTTCCCTAAGCACTCGTGCGCTAACTGTACCACTGTCTTTGGCAAATAAGTGACCTAGCCTGAAAGTATGATAGTAACGAGTTTAGATTTTCCTGGCATAGTTCTACAACAATTGCTCTACCAGCTGTGTCTAGCTAGATGTTGTCTGAGCTTCAGCGAGATTGTTATAACATAGAGGCAAGGCCTACCAAAGAAGTAACCTTAGTCCAGGGGAGCATCAACTTGATTGTAGTATGTCTCATTAATGCTAGTACCTTTTTTCCCTAAAGGCTACTCTCTATTCGAAGGAGCTCGTGTATTTCGTCACATATTCTGTCAACTTCATAGCGCGAAAACTAGTTCCACCAGAAAATGCGGTATCGTGTATATTATCCGGCGGCGAAATAGGGTTTGTGGGTTACGTTGTAGTGCAAATTCTGACCTAGAAAGGATAGTACGTATTAACCAATTTTCCAAAGTATGATTAGATCTAGGGCTGCTGACCCGACACGGATTAGCTGTCACTAACCACGGGTCGATTTTGGCCAGTAAATGCGGTTTAGCGGAGATTGGGAGTTGAATACGTGTTAAAAAATTTAACGAAGGAGGTTAGCAGATTTGGAGCTACAGGTTCGCTGTCACTAAGTTAGCGGCGGGTCTAATTTGGCCAGTATATGCCGTAGGGTATATAAACTTGTCTTGGTTCCCTACTACCTTGGAAACAATTCGAACGAGCAACAACCAATATTTGTGCTATCATACCTACTATACGTGATGCGAAGATCGATTTTTGGTTTGTTTAACCCTAGAATTCCTAGAGTATTGTGTCATCCCATTTACTGACTGTGCTCTTATAATTTTCAGCTATTCTTTCCATACTATTTACCTGCATTATATGCGGTTTAGTGGGTAGTATTCTTGGTGGCTTCATAGATACTAGCTTCATACCCCTGATGGATTACCGAGTTCGCATCTCGAATACCAAGGATGCCCCCAATGAACACCATGCCACTAGCTCAGGTCGTTTTCAGCCCTCAGAGGAATCTAATCACCTACACGAAAGTGCTCCAAATAGCGAGGATATCTTCAACAAATACCTTTTTACCGAGGTCTGTATCCAAGTGGAACATTGTTTTCTTGACAGAGTGCAGAGCATCCTCTCCGTGTACCGAAACTCCGCCACCACTACGAACCCAAGAGGCCCGACTAGAACGGTAAGCTAATTCATATGCAGCTCTAATTTCTGTAAGTTCTCTTCCCTCCCCTGAGAAATAGCAGTTGCAGTTGGTCTGATTTTCTGTCGTCGATTAATGTATTCGTAGTATACAACACAGAGGGTATTTGATCTCCTATATTGTGCTTCTTATATTTAATTTCCTTCACTCTGCAGCTACTTTCTATCCCAATTTCTTCTGTCCAAGCTTAGAAACAAGCCCGAGAAGGTTCTCGTTAGTTATGTTCGTGGGAAACAATTCAAACGGATGTCCAATTATCTCAGAACCCTCATACTATATCCCTTTTCTGTTCAACACTCAGAGTATGGTAGCATAGTATAGTTAGCTCACTAGGGAGTAGAAGTTTAAGTCACCGATTAAGCATTGCTGTCGGAAAGAGTATGTGCAGTTCGGCTAGTTTAGGGAATTTGGAAAGACCAATGTGATTCCAGACGACTCCGAAAAGTAAGCCTGAGCAGACGACAACAAACCCATTGTCCCACAGCCTTCTACCCTGCTTCTAGCTCAAGCAGCAACTCAATGAATAGATGACAGGTCTCTTGAAAACGCACATAATTTTTTACCTTTACAATACACACTTTTTCAAGAGTAAAACGGCCAGGGGGGCATCAGAGACAACCTCGGCTGGCAAGAGATATGTTAACAGATGCTGTAGAGTGTAAGCCAAAGATGTTCCAAAAATCGGCCAGAGGTGGGTGGCCCTGGAGCCTACTAGTAGATTGGGGGAGACCAGGCAGCACTACTAGGCAGAACAACCAGACCAAGTCCATTTAACTTCCGCTAAGGCAGCTAAATCTTATTGTTTGACTTGCACTTTAAATGAACGAGAAGGCCGAATTATTTTTTGTTTTCTACTGAGCACATCCCGCAGGGCGAGGAACACAAGGCAACAGCTGGGGCCTTGTGTCGCACCATAGTACCTTGATTTAGAACATCAAGATACTACCGCTCACACTGCCATCTTTACAACCTCCTCCGAGATTATCTTCCAATCGCAATGGCCTCCATCACCATTCTAGAATCCACATTGAAGCTATAACACTACCCCCCCAGGCAAGGCTAATCCCGAGCGCACCACAGATATCCCTTACCAGGGTTATATCCTGAACCTTCCCTCATTCTACCCCAACCCACTCCCGAGACCTTCAAACAACATCTCCAGCTCTAGCCCAACACCGACATACACTCTCAACTCTATCCCACATCACCTACCAACAGTGTAAGCCGGAAGCGAGGTATAGGTGAGTTCACCGCCAGTGAAGTGGGTTTTTCACATAAAACGAGTGTTGGGAAAGTTATGCGCAGGGTAGGGGCAATTAATTTCTGTTTGTCGGTTCGTTGTTAGAGGGGTAGGATGGCGGTAGGAGAAGAGGGGTTGGGGCGGGATACATGCTACCGCAATTCACACCCTAGCGGTGATACTGGAAGGTGGCTGGAGGTAGAGCTGTGCTGCGCTTTGGCACTATCCCTTCCGCCGCTGAGACATGCTGCACTAAGCAGGGATGTCGAAGCCACTCCAAATACGTCTCACACTACCTACATCGGGTTGCTAATTGCCTAGATTTGCACCACCATAATATCTGTATTTAACTTGGCAGCTTCAAAAGGGGAATATTGCTGCGCTACTGAGCACCCCTGCTTAGTGCAGCATGTCTCAGCGGCGGAAGGGATAGGAGTTATGTAAGACATCCTTGGGCACAATGGTGTTGTTGATAGAAGGATCTATGGAGCGGGAGTCTTACTATATATTTTTCTTATCAGGGGGAATCACGAAGAATGCTCCCCATATCAATTCTCCTTTCCTTTGTATTAGAGTATTGCGGTAAAGCACGGGCTTCTATAGTGAGTAACAGGTGCACTCTAGATTTATACGTTTTGATGTGATGATATACTTCTATTGTTTTCGGATATGTCTTAGGTTAGGCAGACGGAAAACTACGATTACTATTCTTCCCCCACTCAGTCAGATCATTTCATTTACTTCATACCCGCCCGTAGCGCACTTTTAACAACATCAATATTCAGGAAGAGAAGAGACGTTTTGTTCAACAAACCCAATGCCAATGACCCGGGCAGTGTTTGAATAGAAATGGCCAACAAGGATACCGTAAAAACTTGAATAATTCGATCATGCGCTACGTCGTTCGGCTTCCCTCTCAGTAAGGTCGATAGATTGTTTTTTTTTTTGCTACCCCGGAAGGGGAAAGGAGCCGTGTTTTTCCTATCTTTTTTTGTCGGAAAATAAATGTCGCTGCGAGCGCCCGTGAATCGGGGTGCGGCGGGAGGTTATGTGGACCTGTTACTCCAAAGTCCTGGCGGCGTCAGCCTGGGGTATCTGCGGTGTACCATACCGTAAAAACCTGAACAATTGGATGGTGTGCTGTATCTATTAGTCCAAAATCCCGTTCTCTAGAAAGGGGGCAAAGATGTCTCATGCCCAGGATATGCTATTTTCCTCTTGATTGTAGCTTTTTCACTCCCCGCCTCATCTCCTTGCTTCGGTCCGGGGAAGATAAGTTATAAAATCCTAACCCTGCTGGCCCCTCGCCCAAGTTTAACTTAGGGTTGGGCCGTATTAGATCCATAGGCTATATCGTGTGTATATTATGTGGCGGCGAAATATGGTTTGTGGGTTATCCTGTAATGCGATGTGAATTCCAATTAAGTAAGGAGTCGGTATATTTGTGTTTTGTCGGGGGTGGCTCACACTGTTAAACTATCCATGCTCGAGTAATTCACCTATCAAAGTTACCCTCATTATCCTTTGGACTTGCCGCACTCCACCTCGGAATCGCATCATGGAAGGCGATGTAGCTAAATTCGCACCTGGTGGTTGTTCTATCTCTTCTGAAAATACACTAGACGAGATCTAGCATCTCTCTTGCTTCGCCCCGCCATTCCCTTCAAGCCCCACGTTCCCACTACTAAGCTACCACTAACCTCCCCCACTGCAACCCTGGTCATTCAAACTCAAATCTCTCACCAAGAATCCGCCCTCACGCCTATTCACGGTATATTCTATTTTTTTTTTCGATATGGTATTGATACAAACACTACCGGTACATTAATTACGATCCAATCCCTGTGACATCACAAAACTAATGATGGTGCATGGCAACATCCCTCCCTTTCAATTTTGGAGCCTCTCCGGGCTGGGGCTTGACGTTATCCTTAATCCAGGAAGTATTTTTCCTAAGCTTCTCGGTGATAGGATCAAGCTTCAGGTCCAGTTGCTTAGCTACAAATTCCGCAACCTCGGTGTTATCATGCTGACCAGCAAAGTCCTCGTGGTTCACTCCGTACCCATAGAGGGTCACGTCAACGGCGGAGTGTCCAAGGCTAGCCCAGTGAACACCAAGTCTCTCACTGAGAACTTGGCCGAGGAAAACTCCGAACCCGGAAGTGCTGTTCTTTAGACCGATTGCGCGGGAAACTTCGTCGTTAGTAGGTGACATAACTCCGTATGGTTTGAAAATGTTCTCGCGGACGTAACGGGCAAGGTCGGTAGTTGTAGCATCCCTCCAGGCACGGGCGAGCTTCTCTGTAGAGTTCTTTGAGCCGGCAAAATACTGAGGTGCGAACCAGTACTCAGGAGCACCATCAAGCTCGTAGCCAAGCGTCAAACCACCGCATTCGTGGTCCGCAGTTGAGATGAGAACAGTGGGAGAATCATCATGTTCATCGATCCATTTGCGCATAGCATTCATAGCGCGGTTGTACTCAAGAATGTCGTGGAGATGGGCAGTAGGATCATTTCCGTGGCCAGCATGATCCTACCAAATGTTAACTCTGAATATTGGAAATTTTTTGACTCTACATACAATTCGGGAAGCTTCAACCATAACAAAGAAGCCCTCTTTGGACTCCTTGGTTGCTTTGTACAGGTCATTCAATCCCTTGATGGCCATCTCGGTTAACGAGGGCTCCTTCTTCGGGTCACGATCAATTTCGAAGGACATGTGGTCTAGCCTAGCATTAGCCTCAACATACAGTTCAGTGGGGAAAGACAATACCTTGAGTGAATAGTCCAAGGTAAGGTAGCTTAAGACTCTTGTCGAAAGTGGCCCTATCCTCAAAAACAGTGTATCCGAGAGTTCTAGCAATAGCGAGAGCATCGATGTTATCCTTTCTGCACGAGGAAGCTGTGCCCTGAGGAGTGAAAAAGCATTTTCCACCGCCCATTAAGATATCGACAGTTCTCCCGAGTGGGTGAGCGTATCCAATTTCCTGCAACGCAATGTTTGCTTCCTTGTCGCGATCATAGATGTGAGCTATATAGGATGCCGGAGTAGCCTAGAGCATAGAGTATCAGCATGGAACAAGCACCCTTTTTTACGCCAATGGACGGACATGAGTAATTCTACTCGTAACAATAAGCCCAGTCATGAATCCCTTAAGCTTAGCAGCTTCCAAAACGGTTCCACAAGGCTCTTGATCGTCATTAACGGCTACCCCCTACCACAGTTAGCAAACTCCCAAAACCGCCTGAAGTAATTGAAGGAAATACCCCATTATAAGTCTTGATACCACACGAGTACGCTGTCGCAGAACTGGACGAGTCGGTAACATACGAATCGCTAGAACGAGTGCGAATTTGACCGATCATCATCTCATCTATTGGCAATCCCTCTGTGGAATTGTCACCCCAGTGAATCCAATCACGGGCCATGGTCTCTGAAGCAGGGCCGAATCCATCGCTAAAGGTCGGGTAAGACAAGGGCCCTACGTTTGAAACAACTTAATTGGAAAACTCACGGGATAACCTACGGAACCCTTGTCAGCACACTCGCCATGATCCAGTAAATGGTTTACGTACCATGATAAAGTTCCTAGCCTTCTTATGACCCCTACCTTCGCCCGCCGCGGCAAGAGTGGCGAAGCCAGCAAGGGCAACCAAGAACAAGCTCTGAGTGTTCATATTCGCAAATGAAAACCGAGGAAGAGAGGGTATGATGGGTAACGGAAGGGAGAGCGTCAATGGGGTGAAGATGAGATGAAAAGAACAGAATCGGAGGCGGAAGTGGAAGCTTTTAAACAAGTACTTGGCTGACAGGGCCGCATGCATGCGGAAATTTATGTAGTAGGAGAATAACTAAAAAAATAAAAACAAAAAAATTATCCCCCACAGTTGAGCGATTCCCGAAGTGTAGCATACGGGCAGTTAAGTTAAGCGGCTGACTGCATGACATGGGGAGCGGGCAGACATGGTATGGTGCGACAGGCTTAACTCAGTTTCCCTCTATCGCACAATACTATAGAGAGTTAGGGGGTGGAAATCATTACCACCTTCCTCTCCCGCCGAAAGTCAATGATATCGTACTCTTGCAGGCAGGCTAGCTGAAGCCACGGTGCCGTACCCAGCGCTAGAAGGCTATCAGTTCCTATCAGGTGTATTTGTGCCGAATATCAAGAACACGGAATCTTTTCCTTGAGTCCTCATCAAGCATCTTCACTCAATTTCTGCTTCCCACAAGTCAGACATGCCTCAAAAAAAGAAATCCGTTCAAAATTGAAGTCAAAATAACCTTCTTGGCAAGCCCCGGGGGCTATCGGACGCCCCCGCCCAATTGGGAACGACCTCCTGCCCCCACGCATGACTGAACAATTCTGCCGTCCGACTTTCTTGTGTCTAGTACAAGGGTAGGAAACAATTAACCCGAACGGACAGGGATAAATTTGGCTGGTTAACCTCAAATAACCGTTCAGTAACCCCTTGCCAGACCCTGGTACCTGTGACCTTCCCAGATTGGATGGTGCTAACTGTATCCAGCGTAAGGCGAGGCTACCACCGATGGTTCTCTGGTTTCACCAATCGATGATACTGGTGGGACTAGTTGCACGTGGATGCGGTAGTGGATTTCATTCCTTGGAGGTTTGGTCCGTGGTTGAGCCTTAGGTGAGGTTCGTATTCGATTGACGGCGCCCCACGCAGGAGCGAAAATTCGGGGTTGGATCTTGGAACTCTTGGCGAATCCCCGAGAGGGAAGAAAACTCCTTCATGGCAAGGAACTTGTGCCATTGTGTATTCTTTTTTTTCTCTCCGGTGTTGCCTCGGCCATGGTTACCAAGGCTTCGAACTTCTGACTCCTAACCTTAGTTTATACAGAGGGGAGCCGTCACCCTATTGCACAGCATGGTCTCAACGATCTAGCCTCGCTGTCCCGTATGAACTTCCGAGAGTTCTAATACCAGAACCTGCCCAGTTCTCATGTACGGTATCATCCGCTGTACCGGACACATGCTGTAAATTTCGGCCGCCCGGGATAGCAGGGTGCAACGTGCTGGTGCGGGCCGGTAAGAATTCATCGAACAGTTATTTAAGGTTGACCAGCCAAATGTATCCCTACCCATTCGGGTTAATCGTTCCCTACCCTTGCAATGTCGAAATCGTTTGAAAAGGACTGAGCTGCATGCCGAGATCTAGACAGTGAACAATGTGAGTTGGTCTTAAAAACACTTCATTACTCGAGTATTATACGAGTACAAGTGCCAGTGCAAAACTGCTCGATGGTTAGTGCGCAGTGATTGCAGGTACCGTATGATAGGTGGGGCTCGTGGATGGTGTTGGGCGGGCAAATGTCGTGGGGTCGCGCCACCAGGGTTGAATCACCCAGCGAGGAGCCTTGATTGACAACTCGTTAGTAAAATGAAGTCCCTCGCGAAACACACGTGTAAATACCTCCGAATACCTTTCCCATTGCCCAAGAGTGGGTTCTCCGATGTGTAGCATGTGAGACACGTGCATGCCAAGTGACAAGATTTGTCCGGGGGATCAGTTGATGAATTTATATCTTGGCTGTTGGGATGTGGCGCACCCCCTTGCAAAGTTTCCCAAAGTGCCGTACCGGATGCACTCCCTTACAAGTATCACCTCTACAATCATGGAACACTCAAATACAGAACCCCCCCAAATACACATTAGCTCCTGATTGCGCTTCTGATTGGCTGAATATTAGTAATCTCAATCTATAAACCAATCAGTTAGGAGTGTGTATTTGGGGGGGTCGTGTATTTGAGTGTTCCGCGATCGTAACTAATTGCCCCAATTTTCAGTAATTCCAGAAAGAGGGAAAGAATCAAATCTCAAACACTACGCGAGTTCAGTGTGGGAATTCTCCGTAATGTTCCGTTGGTTGTGCGGAAAGAGGCAGTTAAATTCTCCGTGAAAATCATCCGGACGATGATCTGAGAAAGCCTTGCCAATATTGGCAAGGTTGAGAAAAGGATTCCCATGTGTCTGAGATAAATGCAGTCATCTATTGACACCATAAAAAGAAAGAATAAATAATCTTCAGTTAAAGTTTCCCCGCTTTTAGGCAGCGGAAGCCAACTGGTAACCGGGGAAACTGGCGTGCGCTCCAGAGATCCCCACGAGGTCGGCTTCAGCATAGCCTGATACGCTACCGTATGTGTCCAAGGCGAAAGGGACCTTCTCCCCAACTTCAACAAAATCTGTCAAGGCTTCCTAAAACCATAATAATAATGACTGATCGCTTGACTTATCACATATCACACATCCCCTCTTTAACCCCGTAGACTTCTCCACTTTCAGACTTAGGCTCTCTGCAGGTACTAGGAACTATGGACTCGTATCCAACACCGTATCCGCGAACGATCTCCAATGGTGTTGTGAGGATTTGGAACGTGATAAGCTCTCTGGAGCGGGGATGGAGTCCTGGCTGGTCCGACCCCACCAGCCGAAAACGCATGAGGGAATATTCGCTGATGGGGCAGGGTATAGTTGGCTGCTAACCTCAGGCTCGCGGGAGCTATCAAAAACCAAGCCCAACAACGGGATCCCCGAGTTCTTACTAGTACTGTACTCGAGTAGATCAAGAACACATGGAGTGGAGATTTGGGGGACTGATCGTTGGTTCGGAACTAAGCGAACCATGAACAAAGCATCACCACCAATGAAAGGCGAACAACGGAAACCCGCTATGTACGCCACCGCCGACCAACCTCCCTCGCCCCAGCGATCATGCCCGCCCCTTGCTTTCTACCGCAGCCTGTCTAGTTCGGGCGTGTGTGCTGCACACATATCCTTATGAGTTACAAGTTATTTTTAATCTCGCTGTGACTAAATCTACTTCCATCCTTTGTATTAGAATTTCCTACAGCAACGGCTTGTCATATCGCTCTAGAACCCACCAGCGAGCCCGCGGGAGCCCAGCAGTCCAATGCTTAGGAGGGAAACTAGGATATTCGATCGAGAGATAGAGCCAGGATACCGGCACACCGGGACCATACCTGCGTATCTAAAATAGGACGGAGCTTATCTAGAGGGTAAAGTGGTGAAAGTATAGTACTCGTAGGAGCCCGGGAGGGGCTGGGTGAATCAAAAGCGGCTGGTATTCTTCGGGCGCGGATGAGTAAACCGAGTGCTAATTCATGCCGGAGATAATGGTCTCCGAACCACAATGTTTAGAGTCGACTCTTTTTTCACCCTAGCTCCGGGAACGTCTACTGTACTCTAGGTCCTCTGCTATCGGAAAAACAGCCCACGCGCAGTTTAGCAAACGGCGAGAACGGACGACGACGAAACAGCGAATGAAACGGTGAAGCGGCGGTTATGAAACAAAACGCCAAGCTTTAAGCCGCCAACACGCGACTTAGAGTGGGGAAGTTCTCATTCAACTGCTCGTTCTCGCGTTCCCCCTCGCAATGCTCTACTAAACTAGCTAGCGGCAAGGACAGGAGCATGTATAAAGACAGCAAAGCCTTCCTTCCATCCTTCTATCGATCGCAACTCAGGTCCATTTCCTTCCACCTATGCCCCCTTTCTCTTTCGCAGACTCCTATTCCCCATCTTCCTCGCATACGGAAATCCATTCGGAGTGGCTCATACAACAATGGAGTTCCGGTCTCTCCTTTGACCCTAGCGTTGATCTGTTCTCTGCTTTGCTCTCCGATCATTTCCGGACGTGTGCGGTATGCGAATGCTCATATATAGCATACAAACTAGGTGAATCTATTCCTCGTCTCTGATTCGTAATGGGTCACAGAGGGAACTAGTAACGAAAGGCTGACTAGATAGGAAAGGTACAAAGGAAACATCCTTCAGCACGCAGAGTGATCGTGGGTGATTTTCAACGATGCGGCCAGGAGTCAAGAAAGTGTTGTCCGCAATTCTAGGTTTGCTCAAGATACTCAGAGGCTTTAAAAAATTCTAATTCCTAGTTTGGGCATCTGATATTCTTTGGAATTCTTATCTCCCAATTCCGCTCCCTTTACGAAACTGTTTACTGGATTCGGCTTGGCTGTAATTGTGGTTCTTTATAACCGCTTTGAGCGTCGCGAGCATACCCCCCCCCCGAAATCTTAATGATATTACCTCGCACTGTACACAATGGTAATTGACAAACTTGATGAGGAACTGGGAAATGGGTTGGCCATGCCTCTTGAGGTTGCTGAAAGGGAGGTCAGCAGGGCTAGTGCCAAGTTCACTATGGCAGCCTAACTCTAGTGCGAAGAAGTTCGGATGGAAGACTACCCTATAGGTAGGAATACTAGCGCGGGAGCTTGGGGGATGTTTGTGGAGGGGGCCATGTTCCACTGCTAGGTGGTAGAGGGCCCCTCCGGGTATAGACCGGATTGGATAGGAGCGTACGTACCGAGTGGGAATGTGGGGGCGGACCGGGTAGGGATCGGCTGTGTAGAAGGGGGAGGAAAGAAGGCGGACTCCGTTGTTATAGAATTTTTTATCAACTCCTGCTACTGCAAGTTACACATAAAATTCCGTGATCTCATAGTAACTGAATCTACACCCACCCTTTGTGCTAGAGTTTCTTAAAGGAGCGGCCTATCAATCGCTCTAGAATTCACTGACAAGCCAACGGGGGCCGAGCGGTCTAATGCTCAGGCGGGAAACTATGATAGTCTTTCGAGGGATAGCGCCAGGATATACTATACCTCGATATCTACAGTAGGATATGGCTTATTTAGAGGGCGAAGTGGGGAAAATATAGTAGGAGTCTGGGAGGGACTAAGTAAATTCAGAGCGGCTGGTATTTTTCGAGTGCAGATGAGTGACCGAGTGCTAATTCATGCCTGCGAGAATACTATCTCTAAACCACAATATTTAGAGTCCGCTCTCTTTTTTTCATAACAGCTTCGGAAATGCCCACGCTAGGTCTTCTGCTATCGAAAAGAATAGTATATGGGCAATTTTTCTGTCTATTCATCTATCCATCTACCGCTAGTAATGGAAAACAAGAAGAAAATGGATATTTAAAAATAGGAAAAAAGGGGGGATTTTGTAACAAGGGATCCATCTCGCTGGGGAATAGTGATGAAGGTAAATAGTGGAGCAGATGAAATACGGCAGTGCTGTACGCTAAACACCATGAAGACAAACTCGTGAGCCTTTATTCATAAATGTTAACAAATATCCGTAGGTTTCAGAGGGTATAAGCTTACATACATGTGGGATCGCCGCAATTAACAGTCGGAGAGAATTCCAGGATATGTCTTGGGACTGATGTAAAGGATACCGAAGGGAAAAGGGGAAGATGGTGATGGCCGCAACAGCGTATATCAGATTCCTAGGGGTAGAGCAAGGATGGCGCTAGAAAAGAAGGAATTCCATGCGATTTGAGCGTAATCAATTGGGTACCCCGAAATTCTACTTCGTGCCAATCCTTTCACAGCTGGCGAAATTACTGTGCATCTGCGCTTTCCGCAGATATCCGGGCTTGCAGAAGCTTGACCACCCCTAAATGTCCCCCGACAGCAGCAGACTCGAGTGGTGTTCGGCCAGTCTTATCTAGATGATTGAGGTCGACATTTCCCCGTTCAAGGAGTAACTTGGCCACTTTTTTATATCCCTTGACAGCAGCCCACCCCAGTGGTGTTCGATTATCCACATCCGGACGATCGGAGCTAACATCTTTCCGGTCAAGTAGTAGCTTCATAACACCTTCGTGTCCGTTGAAAGCAGCACATCCGAGTGGGGTTTGATCATACTTATCCGGACGATTGGGGTCGACATCTTTCCGGCTCAGTAGTAGCTTCACAACCCCTTCGTGTCCTTCGAAAGCTGCAATTCCGAGTGGTGTTCGATCATTCTCATCCGGGCGATTGGGGCCGACATCTTTCCGGTCAAGTAGTAGCTTCACAACCCCTTCGTGCCCGCCGCGAGCAGCAGATCCGAGTGGTGTTCGATCGTACTTATTCGGACAATCGGGATTAACATCTTTCCGGTCAAGTAGTTGCTTCACAACCCCTTCGTGACCGTTGGAAGCAGCAGATCCGAGTGGTGTTCGATCATCCACATCTGGGCGATTGGGGTCGACATCATTCCGGTCAAGTAGTAGCTTCACAACCCCTTCGTGCCCGCCGCGAGCAGCAGATCCGAGTGGTGTTCGATTATACTTATTCGGACGATCGGGGTTAACATCTTTCCGGTCAAGTAGTTGCTTCACAACCCCTTCGTGACCGTTGGAAGCAGCACATCCGAGTGGTGTTCGGTCATCCACATCCGGACGATTGGGGTCGACATCATTCCGGTCAAGTAGTAGCTTCACAATCTCTTCGTGTCCGTTGCGAGCAGCACATCCGAGTGGTGTTCGATCATTCTCATCTGGACGATTAGGGTCGATATCTTTCCGCCTAAGTAGTAGCTTCACAACCCCTTCGTGTCCGTTATCGGTGGCCCACGAAAGTGGCGTATTGTCTCTGTCATCTGGCGTGTCAGGGTTGACATCTTCTCGCTCCAGAAGTATTTTTACCACTTCTTCGTGTCCCTTCGCGGCAGCACACCCGACCGGCGTTCGACCGTCTACACCTGGGCAGTTGGGGTCTGTATCTTTGTGTTCAAGTAACAGTGTAACCACTTCATTGTGTCCATTCTCCGCTGCCCAGAAGAGTGGTGTATTGCCGATAGAATCGGGTTGGTTAACCTCGCAACCTTTCATATTAATCAATGCACGCACAAATTCAACAATCCCGAAGAAAGACACGCAATGTAATCCAGAGAAGCAGGGGGAAGCACCGGTGCTTCTGGTATCTCTTGGATGCAGGACTTGCTCAAAAAGTGATAAGGCGGATACGTGGTCTTCGTACTGGTTCAAGAGCTCCAGTGCAAGGGTCCTCGCATGATCCGAGAGTTCCCTGTTGGCATGTGTTCCCCAATATCTTGAAGAATACTTGAGGAATGGCATGATTTGGTAGTCAGGGGGAGGATGGGATGAGAGGTTCTTGACCTGTTGTGAATTCAGATAGGTCAAGCAGGCTTCTGCAATTATCGAGTGGGGTTTATCGAAGAGGTCGTCATGAGCGCAGAGATACTCTTGGACGGTAAAGTGCACTAACCGCACAGTCGAAGATTCCTTATCAACTGTGATAAATCCTTGACAGCAGCTGAGCAATGTACTTATGGATGGAGCATTTTCTGTGTCGAAATCCGTCGCTCCAATCTCCACTGCCAGCGCTTGGCACAATTCATCCAGATGTAACGGCCGCTCTACGTGACAGATCCATGTGAGAGTGGCAATCGCCAGTTTTGTCTTTTCCCCGCCCTGCGCCTTTATCCGCTCGAGCGTCGCACCGTAAGCATCCCCTAAATCTGCCCCATCTTCCACTGTCTTGAGTCTTTTTCGTCGGCGAGCAATACTAGTTTCTCTCAGGATTGCCTCGATATGAAGAGAAGCTAGTAGGAATCTAAACTCGAATATGTTAACCCCCAAACTAGGACCGCCTTGCATAACTTTGCCCTTGCACTTGTTTCTACATACGTTTCTGACCCTATTTCGGGGATGCTCCCGATAATATTTGCCTTCAATGTGCTGCTCATTATCTCCGGGGTAGTATCGTTCCTGAGCTTCTCGCTCAGATACTTAACAATACCCTCTCTGGTAGGCTCTATCAACACAAAAGTTACCTCTCCATCCAATTTCCTTTCCACTTCACTCTGGACATGGGATCTTCCGGTCACAAATATGCGAGTATTCCGCGACCCTTGCACAATCTGTCCTAGTGATTCAAGAATTACCACTCGGTGCTCTGGCACACATTCATCAAGCGCATCAACGCATATAAACGTGCGCTTCGTGGTTGTGACAGTCTGGAGCATCTTCAAAATTCCCGCAACTTGCAGTCCCCTACCCCCTATCCCCTTTTTCTGATTTCGATAATCCTGGACTACCACTTCAGGGATTTCTTCCGGTCCGCTGACAAGCTGTCGCAGCAGGGAGCCGAGCATATTTACCGGTGATTGCGCATTCCGGGCAGCAAAGTCGAAGTAAAAACAGGCAACGGCAATATCTTCTTCCACGGCCTCATCGCACAACTTGTCTATAACTAGAGAGCTGTTATCCCAGCCTATCAGCAATACCATTCTTTAGTTTCCGGCAATGAGGCTCTCTCTCTTACATGATGCAGCTCTTTCCCACTCCTGGATTGCCGTGGCAGAATAAGGTGGCATGATTAGATCCATCCTCCCAATTGTGCCAGCGTCTGAATTCCTGGGTTTCCAGCAACCAGGCTCCTATACCGTCCACCCGTTGGGCTCCGATATCTCGATGCCGTACCCATGGCTCTAACGGAGACAGCCACGCCAGTATTTTGGCCTCATCATCGGGGGTGTAGTGGTTAAAGGTATTGTTGAAAGAATTATAGTTATTGCTAAAAGCTGGAGGCATTTTTTTTTTCAGTTTTCGCCGCTGTGAATGTTGTTTGGAGCAAGGTGTTGATTTACTTGAGTTTCATTAAAGCAATCATTTGAAACTGAGGAAAAGCGGGGTTGATGGGAAAGCCTGGCACCTAGCTGACAACATTCGAACCACCGGATTCGAATTCCGTTACACAAACGCTCCAAGGCTGTTTCGTCAGAAATTGTGAACCGACCCGCATGTAGCAGCTTCATATTGAATCATACTACAAGTATGGTTCGATTCGTCTGAAACTAACACTACGAATTCAAATATTTTTAAATTATACTGTAGCATCTACAGGTACCAATATAACTCGAAGAGAGAAAAAACACTAAAGAGAAGAATGGGAATAAGGCTTAGGTTTTTTTTGCTAGTAGCGAGAGTCCACCAGGTGCACAATAGGATCAGAGAAGTTCTATCTCTCGCGAGAGATAGAAAGTCGTCTTGTGAACTATGTCTACAGTATCCTGTATTCTTAGGCGTGTATGGTACAAGTATTTGTTGCTTAGGGGGTCCGGGTGCTCAGGTACAAACGCCTAGTGCCCAGTCAACTACCGGTAGCCCACTTACTCGGGTAGATATTAAAGTAGGTTCGGAACTAAGCGAACCGTGAACAATGCATCCTAACTAATAAAAAGTAAAGAACGGGAACCCCTTATGAGTTACAAGTAAATTTTGACCCCGCAGTGAGTGAATCTGCACCCACCCGCTATACTAGAATTTTAAAGGACCGCCATATCGTATCGCTCTACAATTCACCAACAGACCCACGCAAGCCGGCAGTCTAACGCTCCAGTAGGAAACTACAATATCCGATTGAGAGATTGTGCTAGGATAAACTATGCTTGTATATCCATAGTGGGACATAGCTTATCTAGATAGTAAAGTGAGGAAGGGCAGAGGGGTTAGGGAGGGACTAGGTAGTTTAGAGTAGTTGATATTTTTCAGGCGCGGTTGAATAAAACGAGTGCTAATTCATGCTGGGGATAGCACCCTCTCGGAACCACAATGTTTAGAGTCGACCCTCTTTTCTCACTCTAGATCCGGGAACCCTACGCCAGGTCCTCTGCTATCGGAAATACAGTCTATGTGCAGTTTAGTAAACGGCGGCGAACGAAACAGCGAGGCGGCAGTTATGAAACGAAACACCAAGCTTTAAGTCCACAAAGGGCTTCGATCGCCAGCCCGCGACTTAGAGTGGGGATGTTCTTCTCATTCAACTGCTCGCTCTGGCGCTCCCCCTTGCAACGCTCTACTAACTAAGGGCCTGTTCGGTTGGAACGGTTCCATTCCGTTGGGCGACCGTTTCTGCTGTGAAAATGGTCTTCCCTCCGTTTTGAAACGGAAGGAAACGGACGACTTGTATGGGGGAACGGAATGGAACCGTTCCGACCGAACAGGCCCTAAACTAGCTAACGATAAACATAGGAGCATGTATAAAGACAGCGAAGCCTTCCTTCCATCCTTCTATCGATCGCAACTCAGGTCTATTTCCTGCCACCTATGCCCCCTTTCTCTTCCGCAGACTCCCGTGCTAACAAAAGAAAGACAATCATCAATGAACTCCCGCTTTCCATAGTCTCTGCGCATTTGACCCTTTGCGCATCCGACTCTTTCAGAGTCGCATTCTTTCCAGCGCTGCATCGATTCCAGTCTCGTATCCGAGAGCTTTGTCTGAGCGGTAAAGGGATAAGCTGCGCGCGCAATAGGCCGAGCATGCCGAGCAGCGTCAAAGACTTTCAACACGGTTCTTCTATCTGTCCATCTATCTTTCTATCGCGATCAATGGAAGACAAGGAGGAAATGTATATATAAGAAAAAATAGGAAGAAAAGGGGAGACCTTGTAACAGGGATCTGCTCCACTAGGGAATAGTAATCAAGAGAAAGTGTCGGAAGTATGACTTCAGTGTGATATGTGGTACGGATATGTTCGGCCTGTGGCCAGGCTACTTGGGACATGGGGAACTGGGAAATGACTAGAGTCATATCGATGTATGTTCATAGTACGGATTGCTATAAGTACCGCAGTCTCAGGCGCGTCTATAGGCAAAAAATAAGCAAGATAGCATCAATCTCTCTCTTTCTGTTATTCCCAAGTCCCATTACTTTACACTTCAACTCCGGCCTCTTCTGTGCGACCTCCAACAGAAAGAGTGTAACAAATAAAATAGTCTCCCAACTGCTGTACGCTAAATGTGATTAACAGAAATTCGTGAGCCTTCACTCATAAATGTTAATAAACATCTGTAGGTTTTGGACAGATATAAGTTTATAATATTATACAAGTGGGATTTCTGCTAATGACCGCCGGGGAGAATTCTAGGGTCATGCCTTAGGGCTGAGGTAAAAGACACACAAGGGAAAAAGGAAGATGGCAATAGCCGCGATAGTATATATCAGGTCCCTGAGGGTTAAGCAAGGATGGCGCTTGAAAGGAAGGACTCCCATGCGACTTGAGCGTAATTGCCTGGGCACTCCGAACTTCTATGATACTTCGTGTTGATTCTTTCACAGCTGGTGAGGTCGCTGTGCATCCACGCTTTCCGCGGACGTCCGGGCTTGACCACTCCTGAACGTTAGAAATGGCAGTTTAATGGCAGCAGTAGGTGGGGGAGCCCACACCCTAAGAGCCTGTTCCGTTGGAACGGCCCGTTCCGTTTCCCCATACAAATGACCGCTCTCCTTCCGTTCCAAAGAGGAGGGAAGGCTATTTTCACAGCAGAAATGGTCACCCAACGGAACAGTTGACCCTCCTGCTGTGGGTATCAATGCCTGGATTGGCACGGTGTCCCTTTAGTTTTAATAAATTTGATTGCACCTCCCTCCGTTCCAACCGAACAGGCTCTAAGGCCGTAGTGGTATGAACCGGCGGAGCAATGCAGAAGCTATGAAAGGTTTGCTCACACCTCTTTTTCTTTCTTTCTCATTTTTCTCGCTTCACTCCTAACTTAGTTCACAAATTTTCTCTAGACTCTTTCTATCCATTCATCTCCGTCAATCATAATCTTCACCTCCGTTTAATGCAAACCCTGTGTCTTCACTTAAGCCGTTTCACTCTGCCGCATTAAACCCTCACCGCCGATCATTACCTCCGCATCGATTATTTTCAACACCAAATGTCCCCTGACACTAGCACATCCGAGTAGTATTCGATTAATCTTGTCTAGATTATTGGGGTCGACATTTCCCATTCCAGAACTAACTCGACCGCCCCTTCATGTTCCTTGACAGCAGCCCACTCGAGTAGTGTTTGATTTCATATCTGGAAGATTAGGGCTGACATATTTCCAGTAAAGTAGTAACCCCACAACCACTTCGTTCCCGCTGAGAGCAGTACATCCGAGTGGCATTTGGTCATTCTTTTCCAGACTATTGGAACCGACACCTTTCCGGTCGAGGGGTGGCCTCACAACCGCTTCGTTACCACCGACAGTAGCACATAGGAGTGGTGTTCGATCATTCTTATTCGGACGATTGGGACCGGGATCTTTCCGGTCAAGTAGTAGCTTCACAACCTTTTCGTGCCCCTACCCCCCATCTTTCTCCATTGAACCAGTGAAAGCCCACACTACACCCCTCCCCATGCCCCCCATTATGTAGTCTGCAATTTGGACAATATAGTTTGTAGTGAGGACAATGTGGTCTGCAAACGGATGGCTTGGTCTGCAATTGAGGTGATGTGTGACTGCTGGGTATTCTTCTGATTCGTATCTTGCTTCCTTTTCCTTCTTATCTGTGGCGGAGCAGGGGGTTTATATAAACAATATAAAGATCCTCCCCTATCTTCCTCACATACGGAAATCCTTTCGGAGTGGCTCATACAACAATTGAGTTCCAGTCTCTCCTTTAACCCTGGGATTGATTTATTCTCTGCTTTGCTCTCCGATCATTTCCGGACGTGTACGGTAGGCGAACACTGATATATAGCATACAAACCAGGTGTATCTATTCTTCCTCTCTGATTCGTAATGACAAAGGAGACTAGTAACAAGGGGCTTACTAGATAGGAAAGGTACAAAGGAAACATTCTTCAGCACAGAGTGATCGTCGGTGATTTCCAACAATGTCAATCAGGAATCAAGAAAGTGTTGTCCGCAATTTTAGGTTTGTTCAAGATACTCAGAGGCTTTAAAAAATTCTAATTACTAATTTGGGCATCTGATATTCTTTAGAATTATTATCTCCCAATTCCGCCCCCTTCACGACACTGTTTACCAGATTCGCCTCAGCTGTAATTGTGGTTCTTCATGACCCCCCTAAGCGTCGCGAGCCTACCCCCCCCCGAAATCTCAATGATATTACCTCGCACTGTAAACAACTGGCTGGCTAGATGGTAATTGATAAACTTCATGAGGAACTGGGAAATTTGGTCATGCCTCTTGAGGTTGCTGGAACAGTAGTCGGAGGAGCTAGTGCCAAGTTCACTGTGGCAGCCTAACCCTAGTGCGAGGAAGTGAAGGTGGGAGACTACCCTATGGGTCGGAGTACCAGCGGGGGAGCTTGGAAGATGTTTGTAGAGGGGGCTATGTTCTACTGCCAGGCGGTAGAGGGTCCCCCTGCGGATATAGATCGGATTGGATAGGAGTGTACGTGCCGAGTGGGAATGCGGGTAGGGGTCGGCTGTGTAGGAGGGGTAGGAAAGGAGGCAGACTCCTTTAGTTCTTGTTTTTATAAAAATTTTATCAGCTCTTTTTACCGCAAGTTACACATAAAATTATGTGATTCCGCAGTGGCTGAATCTACATCCACCCTTTGTGCTAGATTTTCTTAAAGGAACGGCCTGTCATACTGCTCTAGAATTCACTGACAAGCCAACGGGGGCCGAGCGGTCTAGCGCTCAGGCGGGAACTACGATAGTCGTTCGAGAGATAGCGCCAAGACATACTATACCTGAATATCTACAGTAGGATATGTCTTAGTCAAAGGGCAAAGTGGGGAAAATATAGTAGGAGTCCGAGAAGAACTAGGTAAATTCAGAGCGGTTGGTATTTTTCAAGTGCGGATGAGTAAACCGAGTGCTAATTCATGCCTGTGACAATACGATCTCTAAATCACAATATTTAGAGTCGGCTCTCTTTTTTTCATAACAGCTTCGGAAACGCCCACGATGGGTCTCCTGCTATCGGAAAGCATAGTATATGTGCAATTTTTCTTTCCGCCCATCTATCCATCTATCACTACTATTGAAAAACAAGGACGAGAAAAATGGATATATATGAAAAAAAATAGGAAAAAGGGGGGATTTTGTAGCAAGGGATCTATTCCATCTGGGAATGGTGATCAAGGTAAATAGTGGAACAGATGAAATAAGGCAGTCTCCCAGCCACTATACGCTAAACAGCATGAAGGGAAACTCGTGAGCCTTTATTCATAAGTGCTAACAAACATCCGTAGGTTTTAGAGAGTAACTTATAAGCTTAAATACATGTGGGATTTCCGCAATTGACAGCCGGAGATAATTCCAGGATATGTCTTGGGACTAACGTAAAGGATACCGAAGGGAAAGGGGGAAGATGGTGATGGCTGCAACAGGGTATATCAGATTCCTGGGGGTTGAGCAAGGATGGCGCTAGAAAATAAGAATTCCGTTCAATTTGAGGATAATCGTCCGGGTACCTCGGACTTCTACTTCGTGTTAATACTTTCACAGTTGGCGGAGTCATCGTGCATCTGCGCTTTCCACAGATATCCGGGCTTGCAGAAGCTTAGCCACTCCTAGATGTTTCCCGACAGCACATCCGAGCGGTGTTTAGCCACTCTTGTCTAGACGATTGAGATCGACATTTCCCGGTTCAAGGAGTAACTTGACTCTTTTATGTCCCTTGACAGCAGCCCACCCGAGTGGTGTTCGATCGTCCACATCCGGGCGATTGGGGTCGACATCTTTCTGGCCAAGTAGTAGCTTCACAACCCCTTCGTGTCCGTTGAAAGCAGCACACCCGATTGGTGTTCGATCATTCTCATCCAGGCGATTAGGGTCGACATCTTTCCGGTCAAGTAGTAGCTTCACAACCCCTTCGTGTCCTTCGCGAGCAGCAATTCCGAGTGAGGTTCGATCATACTTATCCGGACGATCGGGGTTAACATCTTTCCGGTCAAGTAGTAGCTTCACAACCCCTTCGTGTCCGTTGAAAGCAGCACATCCGAGTGGTGTTCGATCATCCACATCCCGACGATCGGGGTCGACATCTTTCCGGTCAAGTAGTAGCTTCACAACCCCTTCGTGCCCTTCGAAAGTAGCAATTCCGAGTGGTGCTCTATCATACTTATCAGGACGATCAGGGTTAACATCTTTTCTGTCAAGCAGTAGCTTCACAACCCCTTCGTGTCCGCCGAAAGCAACAATTCCGAGTGGTGCTCGATCATACTTATCCGGGCGATCGGGTTTAACGTCTTTTCTGTCAAGTAGTAGCTTCACAACCCCTTCGTGTCTGCCGAAAGCAGCACGTCCGAGTGGTGTTCGATCATCCACGTCCGGGCGATTGGGGTCAACATCTTTCCGGTCAAGTAGTAACTTGACAACCCCTTCGTGTCCGTTGCGAGCAGCACATCCGAGTGGTGTTCGATCATTCTCATCTGGGCGATTAGGGTCGATATCTTTCCGGCCAAGTAGTAGCTTCACAACCCCTTCGTGTCCGTTATCAGCGGCCCACGAAAGTGGCGTATTTTCTCTGTCATCTGGCCTGTCAGGGTTGACATCTTCTCGCTCAAGAAGTATTTTTACTACTCCTTCGTGTCCCTTCGAAGCAGCACACCCGACGGGTGTTCGACCATCTACACCTGGGCAGTTGGGGTCTGCATCTTTCTGTTCAAGTAACAGTGTAACCACTTCATCGTGTCCATTCTCCGCTGCCCAGAAGAGTGGTGTATTGCCGGCAGAATCGGGTTTGTTAACCTCGCAACCTTTCATATTAATCAATGCACGCACAAATTCAACAATCCCGAAGAAAGACACGCAATGTAATCCAGAGAAGCAGGGTGAAGTATCCGTGCTTCCGGTATCTCTTGGATCCAGTACTTGCTCGAAAAGTGATAAGGCGGATACGTGGTCTTCGTACTGGTTCAAGAGCTCCAGTGCAAGGGTCCTCGCATGATCCGAGAGTTCCCTATTCGCATGTGTTCCCCAATATCTTGAGGAATACTTGAGGAATGGCATGATTTGGTAGTCAGGGAGGGGATGGAATGAGAGGTTCTTGACCTGTTGTGACATCAGATAGGTCAAGCAGGTTTCTGCAATTATCGAGTGGGGTTTATAGAAGAGGTCGTCATGAGCGCAGAGATACTCTTGGACGGTAAAGTGGACTAACCGCACAGTTGAAGATTCCTTATCAACTGTGATAAATCCTTGATAGCAGCTGAGCAGTGTACTTATGGATGGAGCATTTTCTGAGTCGAAATCTGTCGCTCCGATCTCCACTGCCAGCGCCTGGCACAATTCATCCAAATGTAGCGGCCGCTCTGCGTGACAGATCCATGTGAGAGTGGCTATCGCAAGTTTTGTCTTTTCCCCGCCCTGCGCCTTTATACGCTCGAGCGTCGCACCGTGGGCATCTCCTAAATCTGCCCCATCTCCCACTAACTTCAGTCTTTTTCCTCGGCGAGCAATACTAGTTTCTCTCAGGATTGCCTCGATATGAAGAGAAGCTAGTAGGAACCTAGAGAGGAATACGCTAGCATTTAAACTAAGGCCGCTTTACGGAACTTTGCCCTTGCACTTGTTTCTACATACGTTTCTGACCCTATTTCGGGGATGCTCCCGATAATATTTGCCTTCAATGTACTACTCATTATCTCCGGGGTAGTGTCGTTCCTGAGCTTCTCGCTCAGATACTTAACAATACCCTCTCTAGTAGGCTCTATCAACACAAATGTTACCTCTCCATCCAATTTCCTTTCCACCTCACTCTGGACATGGGATCATCCGGTCACAAATACTCGAGTATTCCGCGACCCCTGCGCAATCTGCCCTAGTGATTCAAGAATTACCACTCTGTGCTCTGGCACACATTCGTCAAGTGCATCAACGCATATAAACGTGCGCTTTGTAGTTGTAACAGTCTGGAGCATCTTCAAAATTCCTGCAACTTGCAGTCCCCTACCACCAATCACCTTTTTCTGATTTCGATAATCCTGGACTACCACTTCAGGCATTTCTTCTAATCCGGTAACAAGCTGTCGCAGCAGGGAGCCGAGCATATTTACCGGTGATTGCGCATTCCGTGCAGCAAAGTCGAAGTAAAAACAGGCAACGGCAGTATCTTCATCCACGGCCTCATCGCACAACTTGTCTATAACTAGAGAGCTGTTATCCCAGCCTATCAGCAATACCATTTTTTGGTTTCCGGCAATGAGGCACTCTCTTTTACATGATGCAGCTCTTTCCCACTCCTGGATTACCATGGCAGAATAAGGTTGCATGATTAGATCCATCCTCCCGATTGCCATCATGCCAGCGTCTGAATTCCTGGGTTTCCAGCAACCAGGCTCCTATACCGTCTACTCGCTGGGCTCCAATATCTCGATGCCGTACCCATGGCTCTAGTGGAGACAGCCACGCCAGTATTATAGACTCATCCTGGGGGGCCTTGAGGTTAAAGATATTTGCGATGATGATAGAGTTATCGTTATTGCTAAAAGCTTGAGACATCTTTCGATTTTTGCCGCTTTGAATGTGTCGGGAGCAAGGTGTTGATTTAATTAGGGTCTATTAAAGCAATCATTTAAAAGTAAGGAAAAGCGGGGTTGATGGGAAAGCCTTGCGCCTAGGTGACAACATTCGAAACACAAGATTCGAATTCCGTTACACAAACGCTCGAGGACTGTTCTGTTAGAAATTGTGACCCGACCCGCATGTAGCAGCCTCATATTGAATCATACCATGGTTTGAGCTGTCCAAACTAACACTACGATTTGAATTGTTTTTAAATTTTACAGCATCTACAGCCACCAATATAACTCAAAGAAAAAAAACACTCTTCACTAAAGAAAATATTAAGGAGAATAAGACCTAGGTTTTTTTGCTAGTAACGAGAGTCCCCACCAGGGGCACAAGAGGATCAGAGAAGTTCCATTTCTGGTGAAAAACATCTTGTGAACTACCAGTATATCTACAGTATCCTCTATTCTTAGCCATGTATTGAACAAGTATTTATTGCTTAAGGGGTGCGGGTGTTCAGGTATGAACGCCTAGAGCCCCAGGAACCTTCCCAACGTTCTACCGGTGTTACCGTCAACCAACCTACTTACTTAGCCTTCTCTCTAGCTCGAACCCAGTAGATGGCTTGTGCAGGCGTAAATCCCCAGATTGCCAGATCTTGGTTATTATTAAACCGGGCAGCACGATACTTTTACCCTCACGAGTTTATCTGATAATTCTTCAACATCGGGAGGTAATATTTATTCGGGTAATCTTCACCAGTAATTTAGTCTTTCAGTGAAGAGATAGGTGGCCAAAATTTAGAAAACTCTTTCTAAATTTCTACTGGAAGCCATCCAATGTACTAATAGGAAAGAGTGCAGAAGGAGGGAAACTCCCAAAAGAACACCACCTATACACTACGGGTGTAATAGGTTATAGTACGAGATAAACGAGATAAAGAGACTGATCAGTTGCAGCCTACTGTAAATACAAGTCAAGTATTAGTAATATTATCTATTATCCTTAATGGTTTTTAACACACTGAGGGAAACGCCATGGCATGGCCCTCTGACCATGCCAGGATTCCACCCACTGTTGAGGCAGCCATTAACCAAACAATCATGCTGTTAACTACACAAGTATTACGGTACCCTAAACCGTTGGCCTGGCAGTTGGCAACCCACAGACACAACCCACTCGCAGTGCCGTTTGCGAGATATCTTTCGTAATATGATACCTATACTATCCTCCTCAGTGCAAGGGCAGTGGCTGCCCGCCTAGAATGGTATGACAGTAAAATCCGGAATAATTGAGAATGGCGCCAGGACGTCCGGAATTGCCAACTTTGGATTCAGGGGAGAAAACACAGCTCGAAGATTCTCGTTCAGTTCTCAGTTGAGACAAATAAAAAGAAAATACAATAGATCATACTAGGAGAGGCAACCTCAACGCCCCGCAGAGATTCTTAATTATTACAGCTTTTATGGTAGCTACTATAGCTACAGTTTACTCTCGTCAGTTCACGTCTGTTATCCTTGTATATCATTTTTTGACATTCAGGCAATCAACAAAGCCGCCGACGTGATAGTCGAGAGCCGGGTATTGATTGGAATGACTTCTCCCAACTTAGTCATACAACAGCCCAACAACCTCAGCCTGACCACCTCATGCTCTGGTAAAGTATGAGTGACAATAGAATTTGTCTGCAGAATCGCGTAAGATGAATACTCTATTTTCTACATAATCCACTTCCTCCGGTCACAATAAAAGAGCATTTCGAATTTTCCATGTATGGCCTCCACCAACAGCGCACTTTCCTTCCTAATACTTAATAGCGTAGCACCACTATAAGACACAACAATCTACCCCCCGTAGGAATCCACCAGAGTCCAGACCACACAATAAAGTCCGGGGACACTTCCTGCTCTATCCATAACACCCCCAAATCTACAAACTGTGATAGCGGCAGGACAAATAAGGTTACATATGAAACCAAACTCCGTCCAGCGTCGGCAGAACATGACCTTAGCCCTTCAGTGTTTTGGGGGTGCTTAGTATAAAAAAAAGCCATTTATTGTCAAAACTAAACAGCTCCCCTGGCACCAAGACTCCCGATAGGGAACCTTACGACCCGGTTTTTGTAAATTAAGATTAGGTCTCGGTGTGCATACTCGAGTACGGTGCTCGAGTATAATATTACCACACAAAAACAATCGATCCTAGCAATCCTCTTCCGGTGTTACCGTAGAGAATAGTTTTACAAGTAGTAGACTAGATCCTTTATTACAATCAATGATATTGCTAGGACTACTCGAGCACTATGCAGATCCTAAACCCCAATCTTCTCCATGGATAAGACATGATTCAAAAAAATAATATTCCCGGGCAAGATAAACCATTGAGCAACCCAATATGGCTCATCATTCGAGCCGTTGGATACAGTCTTCACCATAGTCGCGAAGAAACTGGGTGGTGACGAAGAGGGATCAATGACAAGTAATTTTCTATAACCCTAACCTTGGCGATTTCTTTTTTTGCCCACCAAAGACCCCTGTTCGTCACCACCCCAGTTTTGTCACAGCTACAGTACCGTACGGTAACTACCTACTGCCGCAGGGCAGACCATGTGAGGAACCGCGGCTAGACTCAAAAGGGTGCTCGAGGGCAGTCTTCAACGGGGGTGCGACAAAAATGGGCGGCGAATACGGCGTATCCTGCAGGCAAAAAAGTGGATTCGTCGGGGTACAATACGGGTACTCGAGCAGAGTACCGTACTGTGGTCGAGAAACAAAAAAAAATCCGCTGGTACAAGGATAGAGACACATCACAGTAGCCGGAGCTGCACAGCGTTGGGCGAGGCTAGGAGTGGTAAACTTCCTTCCGCCTTCGACATAAGTCCAGGGTCGAAATTGTGGGGAGGCGGGAAGGTGGGCAAGAGGTTAATGGGGATTTCTTTCTTATGTGATGGAAGGCAGGATTAATTTTCCGACAAAGATGGGGATTTTTCCTTTAAACAGAATGGCCAACTTGGCATCGTGATGCATTACTAAATTTTCATTGGTTAAGGATTGAATGGTGATATATCGTTTATTTGTTATTGGGGGATGGTATTAAGTTTCTTTTGCTTGTTGAGGGGGTTTTTAGGCCATACCTTTACTCGAGTAGTACCCGTAAGAACTTGAATAATTGAACCGTGTGCCATGAAGTCCGAAATTTCTTTCTCTGGAATGGGGGCAAAAAACACAGCAAAAACACAGCCCCTTTCCCCCTGCTGAGACAGAAAAAAAAACAAAAATTTCTTGACCTTACTGAGAGAGGAAAGTCCGACGACATAGCACACGGTTCAATTATTCAAGTTTTTACAAGTGCCAGGGGTGATGTTTTCGTACATCCACCGTGTCTCTTACACCTCCAGCGATTGAAATTTCAACTCCGAGTGACTCGTCACATTCTGGGTTTTGACCAACCAGGATCCTTGGGAACCATCTCACGATTACCTCAAGTCTTTATTCTTTCAGGAATATTCCTCTAAGTCTTTATCGTTTTTAAGAGATATTTTATCTCTTTCATCTACTATTTTAAGTCCCTCATCTTCCCATAGTACTATTTATTAGGAACAGATGGCTAAGCGAGGTTCTACGTTTTTTCCGGCTACTAAGGTAGCTAGAACGGGTTTGGTGATAGGGGAGTTATTGGAAAAGGTAATGATGATGGAGAAAGAGATAGGTCGTCTACGGCATCATGTTTCGGTGCTTTCCAAGAGGAATCATCGTTTGGTGTTGTCAGCGAGGGTAAAAGAGGAAGAGGAGAAAGAGGAGGTGGCTGAGGCTGTGGCTGAGGCTGTGGCAAGTGCAGGGGTGGTGGCTGACCCGATAGAGGTGGCACACACTGTGGCTGCTGTGGCGGAGGTTGTGGCTGAGAGCGTGGTAAGCGAGGGGGAGCAGGTGAGTCGGGCTGTAGTGCGGCTACCTGAAGTTGTCTCGGTTGATGTGGGTTATAAGAGAAGAAGGGTTGAGGAAGAGGTGGATTCGGACGAGGATGTAGTTGTGGAGGTTGGTGGAAGGGAGATCATAGTCGCGCCTTCGGGACCGGCTAGGGATGGTGGTAGGATGGCTGTTTGGGGAGTGGGAGATGTGGTTCTGAGGGGACCGTTGGGAAGAGGAAGAGGATTGGGGGCTTTTAGGGATAACGGGGGTCACCCATTGCAAGTGGCCCAAGTTATTCCGAGGGGTCCTCGGTTAGGAGATAGGGCTGCTTCTGGGCTGTCTGCCGGGAGTGTGCGGACGAACCCTAACCTCATGGGTGTTTCCGGGGGTTCGGACGGCCGGCGCCAAAGTCCGGTAGGGGGAGGAGGCTACTCGCTGAGGCCTGGAGGAGAAGGATATTTTGGTCGAGGGAGGGGTAGAGGTTTTAGGAGAGGTTATGGTTAGGGAGTTTTACTTTCATTGGCGGTATGCCCGGGTGTAATACGATAGGGAGCACCCATACCGGGGAGGTCTATCTAACCGAGCCGCTAGAATGGCAGGGGGCCGGATCCGGGTGTTGGTTAGGTTTTCTTGAGTTGGCTTGGGTAGTGTTTGGTGATATACGGTAGACATCTACATTAGATACAGAAAACCGTTTAGTTTTGTAGTTAGTCGACTCTTTAGACTAGTTACGAATAAAAAGTTTACAAAAAAAAAAAAAAAAAAAAAAAAAAAAAAAAGTTTTCGTACACCCCAGTGTGGCTTACCCGCAAAAAACTATTAAAAATTGGTGAGGTCACAAAGTGGTGTGTACGAGAACTTTATCCCTGGCACTTGTACGGGTACGTAGAGTGCTCGCCATGGATTTTCCTGTAGCTACGAGTACGATACCGTACTTATTTATCAGACGACCAATCGCACTCCTCCGTCCAAATGCTAAGAAAAAACAATTTACAGAAATGCTTCTCTCCCTATTTTTCCTATCAATAATATCACCCGCCGTTCTAGCCCTCAATATCGACCTTTTTACCGCCACCGCCGAAGAACTCTCATATCGCCTCGAGGCAGGCCAAATATCCAGTGTTAGGCTAGTAGAAGCATATCTAGCACAAATCGAAGCGCATAACCGTCATGGATTAAACTTACGAGCTGTTATCGATGCCGCCCCGAGAAGGCTAGTGCTAGACCAGGCGGCTCGGCTGGATTACGAGAGAAGAGTTGGAAGTCTTAGAAGCCGATTACACGGTGTCCCAATACTAGTGAAGGATAATATCGCGACCCACCCAAGCCTGGGCATGCAAACAACTGCTGGATCTTTTGCTCTGGAAGGTTCGGTCGTTCCCCACGATGCTGGAGTCATTGCAAAGGTAAGTGAGAAAAGCTCTCTTGATTTTCTCGCTAAAAATGTTTACCGTCGTAAAGCTTCGACAAGCAGGTGCGATAATCATCGGTAAGAGTAATATGTCGGTCAGTTCTCGTCTCAATCATTTCTCCTTAGCGTTTCGTTTACCCTCATCAGGAATGGGCCAACTTCCGGGCATCCTTTGGTAAAGTACCATCAGGGTGGTCCGCCCGTGGCGGCCAAACACGTTCCGCATACGTTCCCGACCCCCTCTCACCAGATTGGAATCCTTCCGGCTCTTCTTCTGGTTCAGCTGTTGGCGTCTCAGCCGGATTTTCTCCGCTCGCCCTTGGCACAGAGACCGATGGCTCCATTATTATGCCCGCTTCGTATGCAGCGCTATACGCTATCAAGCCCGCCGTAGGAAAGGTACCGGTCAATGGAGTGGTTCCAGTCGGACCGAGTATGGACTCTGTTGGAGTTATGGGAAAGAGTGCATGGGATATCGCAGTCACGTTGGGAGTCATGACAGGGGAGGAGGATAGATATTTGGATGCGTTATATGAGGGAGTGGAAGGCTTAAGGATTGGGGTTCTAAGGGAGGCCGGTTTTTGGGATAGAGGGGGGCTGGACCCGCACGTTTGTTTTCCACTAGCGCAACGTAGGCATCTTGCAAGTTTACGCGGGTGTCGTGATAGCTTCTGACTAACCCGAGAGTAGATAATCGATGAATCGTTTGACGCACTGCGAAAGCTAGGAGCCCTAGGAGCAGTGGTAGTAGATCCAGTGTATATGCCGTCTGCCCCCGAAATTCTGTCTGGCCCTGGCGAAACCACCGTACTAGGTTCTTCCCAACCCTCCCCCCCGCCTCTCCTATCACAAGTTAACATCAATCAGCAACTGAGTTCAAAGAATCACTTGCGCTGCACCTTTCGCCCCTCAAGAACACCACGATCCGTACACTTTCGGACATAATAGCATTCAATATAAATCATACTCCACTAGAAATGCCCCCGAATCACTGCTGCCAAGAAATATTCCTCATAGCAAATAACACCAATGGCACTAAATCACCGGAATACCTCGCTGCGCTTGCCCACCTGCACAAGCTCAGCCGTGGCGAAGGTATCGAATCCACTATGAAGAACTTTAACGTTGATGTGCTAGTCGTACCAGCCGACGCGTCTCGCTCAACGACAATATCAGCCGTATCAGGGTGGCCGATAGCAACAATACCGGTAGGTGTACTAAATGACAGTGGGAGGCCTTTCGGGTTGGCAATTTTCACCTCTGGAGCGGACGGAATGGGAGAAGAACGACTGATGAGGCTAATGGGAGACTGGTGGAAGGTTGCCGGGAAAAGGAGAACCCCGGGAGGGCTACGGCAAGAAGTTCTGTAGTTGTTTACTGTAAGAGTTTTTCATTTGTAATGACGATTCGAGGGACGCTTACTCTAGTGTACATGGATTCTGTGATTGCATCATTATCGGGCCGACCCTAACCGTGAGCTGGCATTCGTTAGCCAGCCCTGTTATTTCCCAAGTTCCGATATTTTGGATCAAATGGGTATATGCTAGCCCACAAATGATCTACTCGAATCCCCGACCACCTTGCTCTTAACCCTTCCTCTTGTTGGATAGTAACGAGATACACCAGGGCAGCACACAACCTCCGCCAATTCCCTGATAAAGCCGTGGGCATGGGGGCGCTGCTAAAATTACATGCCCCGGGCCACTAAACCACTATCCTAGACAACCCTAATTCATAATCACTAGTAAGAACTTATGAACGCTGGAATATAGAGTCCCTGTTAGTGGCCGAAAATGGAGCCAAATTTATATATCGAGTGACCGCCAGTGATTATAGACTTGGATAAAAGCCCTCAGTTGCCGTAGGATATAATACGCTTACATAGAAACACTACCCTCTCCCCTCACTGCTATAGCATTTGGCTTTCGTTGCCTTCGTCCCTAATTATCGCTTCCTTCTTGAGCTACTCTCGAATATGAGAAGGCAATGGGATTCCGGAGGTGCGATGCACAATACACAACTTTCCCCTCTACCCCCGTATTTCTCCCTATCTTCAGACTCACCATCTCCTTGCTCTTGATTCCCCCTTACCATCCTTATGGGTCATAAATGGCACTCGGTGAAATATCTTCCGAACAGGCAAAGAAATGAGGTGGAAAAAGCCTCCCTCCGAAGAATCGCCTTTTGACTACCAGAAAACCCAGCTACGGTTATGCACGTTCATAGGGACATTTTTATTCTTCCATGTTCCTTTGAATCAAACTGCCGTAGTGGAGGCTCTTGGTGAGAGGGGCATTGGTTTTATAACTACCCACCCTGGTTTGCAAAAGTGCTATAGCTATAATACGGGAATGCGTCCATGTCTGCCAATTTTTCCTTGAATTCCCTTAATAATTTCTCCTTGGAATTGGGGCTCCGATTCTGACTAGTGACTATTAAGTTTTATAGCCATTCCTCCACTACGGCCGATTATATATACTCGAGTACGTACAATAAGGGCTTCCCTCCACCAAGAGGACCAGGATGAGTTCACCTCTAACCAAACTCTCCTGCTAACTGGCCCCCAAACCAACAATGCCACCCCAACCCCGAATTCATTCGTGAATTTAGGCCTCTCAGAGGTACGGGCTCCTCCGGTTTAGTTGGTTTGGTTGTTGAAGTATGGTTAGATTCGAAATGATCAGAAGCAGCCTATCCTAATCCCGGTAACCACGGCTGAAGTCCAGTGAGCGATCCCGGCGAAAGGGCATCGCTGGATGACACCGATGTGCCAGTGGGCTTGGTATACAGTAGTGGTATGGAATAGGGTAAGAAGTATAGGTGGGAGAGGTGGAGTGGCATTTCGTGGTGGGATAGACGATGGATGTGGTGGTTGCTGCAGGGAGGGAGAGAGAGAGACAGTGATGCACAAGGATAGGTATGAACGGCTGCTCGCGTCTGTTCATAAAGATCGGAAACAAGAGGACGGGAACGGAGGAGCTACTGCATGTCGATCCGGTGATAAATCCGCACGGAAAGATGCGCCTGGTGAGATTGAAAACCCGGATATGTACAACCGAAAACTACCGAAAAGGCGACTTTTTGGCAATGAAATCCATCGCCTTGCCAAAAGCCTCTGGTACTCGAGAAATATGTTTCTGAGTAACCGAGATACCGTGAGCTAGTCTATAACCCCAGAATTTTGATAAGTTCTCTTGTTCTATTGATGTTTTATGCTTACCAGTGTTTCGGGGGTATCCGGGTTGAGTTATCAATTCCACCAGGAGTAGATTATGTAGACATTGGGAACCAAAACTCGTTAGTTGTGATACGCTGAAAGTTTATCCCGCGAGTGCCAAAGGTTAGAAGCATCTTTGAGAAGAGTAGCTTGGAAAATGCCGATCGCTGAGGCTCCCCAGCCCAGTATGCGATCCAGGATGCTAAGCCTATTCAAGTAGCTGTGACCAGGTCTAAAGTTAATACAGACAGGTACTCTGCGTCCAAGTCATTTCTGTCAGAAGCGATACAGATTTTGCGTCGTTCCGGGGACTATTACAAGTACCATGCCAGTCCTAGAGTTTTTTCGATCTCGATTACTATTCAGCTTATATCCCTTAGAGGGTCAGCGGCTAACGAACCCATATGACAACACGAGCACCCGAGATCAACATCAATGATTAAAAATTAAAAAAGACAGTGAAAAAGGCATAGGAACGAAAGAAAAGAATTATTTAGAATGAGATTTTAATAAAAGAATTTCTCTCACTGGAAAGATAGAAGGAGTCATTGTGGCTATCACACTTCCACCTGGAGAAATATTAAGGGTCCCAATACTGGTCCCCCCGACCGTTTACGGGATAGGATTATGCTCCTGATTTCAACCTCCAGTTTTGAGGAGGAGTTTAAATTTTTATCCCTCTCGGAGAGCTTAGTCACAAGCCTGAGGTTAGGTTCATTCATATTCCAGAGTCGGTTCATTAGATCAGCCGCCTTGTGATACTACTGTACTTATTTCCGAAATGCAAAGTAATATGACCAGAATGTCCCTTCCGGTCAACTGTAGAATTTGGTGCCTTACGAGCTCAAATAAATGAACCTTGGGCTAGGACGTTGGGATTTTCTGTAGGAAGGTTGGATTTTTTTCTTCTTTTTTACGTAAAAGTGGATTTTTTGGCGTGTTTTTGGCCTAGTTTCTGGGGGAGAAAATTTTAGACTGCTGTAGCTAGCCGTGTCGGTTTTTCCAAGTTTTTGAGGAAATGTTCAAATACCGTTGGCTTAAGGGGACATGCCCAACACCGACACACCCTTACATACCATCCGTAAAAACCTAGAACACACCCATCCAAGACCTGAAGGCGAAAATACTGATATGGCCAAGTGATAGTACAAAGAACTATCTGCCTGAGAATAACAGTTATGATATTCGCGCGGCTGAGTCCCTTGGGCACCAAGGAAAAAGTTACCATGCAAAGTGTCTGACTTTAACTTAGCCACTCCAGCGAATAATTTTCCGAGTTTAAAGTTCAATTCTTCAGGTAGGTAATTTCTGTATTTATCTCAGGATGTTTGCATATCTTAGCTCACTCGTTGCTACGGTGCCACCACTCTCGGCGCACACACCCAGATAAAACAAGAAAAAAGAGCCCCCAGAGTGTCGCTTTTAGTGGGTGAAGGTTGGGGGATGGCGGAACGTGCAAATATTGAAGATTAAAAAAAAACCTAATTCATTCATGAAAGTTGTATGCTTTTTTTTCTCTCTGCTTGCTCTTCTGTAACTATTTGAAGAATGCCGAAAAAACATTGAAAAAAAAAAAAGATAATATTTTCAAGAGCGGTTGAGTCTTTGGTATGTTTTAAGTTTGTATTGATGGCACGTGGTGGTACCTTAAACTGTTAAACATACCCACTGTCATTGGTGGCATGATAGTTCGAATGTTTTCTCGTTCCTATGGTATTGTGGAGCACTGATACAGTACTCGAATACGTTAAACCTGTCATAGGAGTCATTGGTGTGTAATGAGTGATATTTGTGTGTAGCGCAATCGCGCTTTTGTATTTGCCATATGTGTTTGAGTGCAATGGTAGAATCCTCATTAACGATACCTCAGGTCGAGCTATCATGCGTACCGTAGGCGGGAGTGGTTGTGGGGGGTGTGCGATGTAGGTCAACAGCCCCACCTTGCAAGGATGCGCGGTGGATAATAACATTTCAGGCACGACATATGAAAGGGTAGGAATTACATGCCCTTATCGTGCGTATTGTATAATGAACTCGTGATGCACTAAGGGAATGAGGTATTAGGGCAGTCTCCATCCTCCTCCCACTGTGTATGACAATTGGGTTAGTATTCTACGCCCTCCGCCAATGAGGGGGGCGCGATTTGAGAGAATTGTACTGTAGCATGGGCTTTGGGATCTCGTTGCGGGATGGGCAAGGAGCTAGGAAGCGAATTGCCCTTTCCTTAGTTGAGGTGGTGTATTCATGGTCGTGCAAACTAAAATTGTGATGGGGCGGGCTGTGGTCTGAAGGTTGAAGTGATGATTAGCGGTTCGTGTGTTGATGAAATTTTTCACCCGCAAGCCCGAATCAAAAAAAGATTGTGTAGAAGGACTGGTGCCGTACTGCAGTTCGCTCCTTGATACCAGTAACTTGCCCTTGCCTCCACGTTCATACGAGCTCTCGTGACATGCGATGAAGAGGGGAAAAAGAAAACAAATATTCTTCCTGCCCAAGGTCGGCGAAAGTGGGAACCTTGTCCGCATTCTGTACTCGAGTACGAGTATGTCTCTGGTTGCTTGGCTGCAGGACAGGAGAAACTTTTGGCTAACCACCCTCGCCAGATTTGCCGAGCCGCCGGAGTAATGATCTACGCTGCAGGGATGAAATCTCGGATCAAAAAAAGCCAACAAAGTTCGTCGATGATCGGTTCGGTCCTCTGCTTCACACAGCACTAACTCATTAGTGGCTAGGGTGTGAGCATAAGTCTGTCTGATTCTGGTCTAGTACAAGTGCGGTAGGTAGGAAAAGCAAAATGATGCAGCTCAACTGGCCATTTTACGCTAATTTTTGGTGAAAGAAAAAGGTCTGTGGAACTCTTGGCGCGGTTGGCACTGTGCCAGTAAAATAAACATCGTTCTCTCACTGGTCGTGGCCGCCATCGAGCCAACCAGAGGAGGCTCGACAGGCCGGTGCAGGACAAGCCTCGGCTGTCGGAGACACGGATCTTGGGTGTAACTCTTGCTGAACTCGCAAATCGGATTACCGTAAGCCACCGGGGCGCCAACGATAGCCGAGGAAGGAAGAGGCTTGCTATGATAAGACGATGGGAGAGGAGAAGCGAGGACGGTAAGCCTCTCTACTGATACACACCGGGACGTTGCCGTACTGGATTCATTAAATTTTATGGTTTACCCTCTACTCTAACTGAGGTATTCGGGTATGAGTGCTCTAGGGTTCACGATGAGCGTGTATCCCAATTCCCCCCCTCTTTGCACCCCCTTCTCATTGGTCTTTTCTTTTTTTCTTGTCTACCTCGATACGGGGATAGCCTCGCAATTAGCTCACATTACGAAATAGCCAAGCTTAATTATGTGGAACAATGTGGCTTTCTATTCCCTTCTGGATATGGGTGGAGATCATCTAAATTTGTTGATCAATTGACCGCTGACCTGACTCTTCTAGGGGTGACTGATGCATAATGACAAAAGAAGCAACGGGCTTCAATTGAGCTGTTCATGCAACATGCGTCATCTACCTTGCCAAAATTTAACCATTCGAGCTTATCGGCTGCCCTCTGGCAGGCTCTATGATCTCCGCTTTTCCTCTTCAGAATGTGGTACCGGTATTGTGCAGCGCTGGAGTATTCCCCGATCGTCCGTTATTACGAGCCGCACTCTGAGTCGCTGTGCAGGGATGCTTGCAAGGTCTACTCGCCATTAGCCAATCAATCGCACGTCCGAGAAACATCCCTTGGACAACCACTTGTAAAGTTACCCGATTTTGGTGCAGAGATAAATAATCTTTGCTTCAATTTCAGCTGAGGTTAGTAAAATATCCTTTGCAGTTCCGGCCGCACGGAAAAAAAGTAATTAATTGATGACCACCGCGCTTCAATTAAAACTAGCCAGATGGAAGGATGTTTACGAGTACCGTAGCTGTCTCCGGTGGGGATCACCGGGTGTGGTTGAGGCGGCGACTAGAAACTCGGGCCATTGACTGTTTTGCGTCCAAGACTGATAATAGTCCGGGACCGACCGCCAACACTCCCGAGCTGAGAAATTTCCAGGAGCTGCTGTATGAGCATTATGGGAACAACTACCTCCTGAATTGGAAGTATCAAGCACTTAAGTTGATGGCTTGATGTATTGTATGCTACCGTATGGTGAGATATGAAAGCGACTTGTGATTTGGAATTGGTGTGCCACACAATGGGTAGTTGACAGCCCTTTTCTGCCTACAGTATCGTGGTTTTTCAACTTCACTCTACCCCTTTTCTTTGTCGCGAACTGCCCGGTATGTCTTTTGGGTTGAGTTCGTCTGGAGAGGAAAACCCTGGGTTCCTTGTGGTTAAACGGAAAAATTGAGCCCTAGAACATGACACCCTCCACTGCTTAGCCTAGTATGATAACTACTTGAGTATTAGTACTGTACTCGGATACTAGGGAAAAAAATTCGGGCCTATAGGATTTTACTATTGGGCGCCGTTGCGAGGAAATTGATCGAATTTTTTTACACCAAAAGAGGGTTATGGTTGGCCACCTTCCCTTCTCTCCTGCTAACCAGTACCAATCCATATTTTACTACCGTCCTCTCAGGGAAGGGGAGTCCCATTCTGACGTAGAGGTAGGGCGGGCTCTGCTCCACTTCTCGAGTACGCGTGATAGTGCACCCTGGCATACACAAGCAGGGTTCAGGGTTCTGTTGAAGGGAGGTTGCCAGATATTGTCGGTGTTGTAGAACCTTGTTCGGCAGCCACCGTACTCTACTCGATAACTAGAATAGTGTAGCAAAAGTACTAAAGTTTTGTGCTAGTGGATATTTTGCTTCAATTGGACTAGACATGTGACACAAACTATCGAGGTCTTGCTTTCAAGAAATCCTTGCGCGATACTCCCGTAGATTTACCACTACCCTCCGAATACAGGTGGTAAGGATTCCAGCATTCTCCAGCAGGCAGCCAATCTCCGGGATTCAGAGACAAACCCTCTGGAGAAGGATTAGTGTTTTCCTAACATGGTATAACTTCTTTAATTGGAATTCGCGATTCGGTTAACTTGTGGGTTGAACAGGCCGGGTGGTGGCAGAAATCTGCTGAAAGTGGGATAGTGAACTCTAAGAGCTCTTAACATCTTCGGAGGGGGGAGGAGCCTGGAGGGGGCGAGTGCCAAGTACTGCTGGGCAAAATCAGACAGTAGATCAGATTACTGGACCCGATGTGGAAAATGATCAACGGAAAGTATGCCCTTCAGGGCATTTCTAACCACCTTGAAGAATATAATTGGTTCGCCACTACTTGGCACTCGTGCCCCCTCCAGGCTCCTCCCCCCTCCGAAGATGTTACCTATGGTATTCGCGAAATAGACCTTTCTCCTTACTATTTAGCTTGCAATCTGTAAATGCCTTTACTCTTTGTTGCAATACCGAGTACTAGTGCATCCTCCGATTTCCTCATCTTGCATGACTCTATACCTATCCTGGCTTCTTGAGGACTTCGCCGATGTACGAGTAAGTGTACAGGGACATGTCTCAGGAGCTGGTGACTAGGTATCTCGCGATCTGTGACCGGCCAGGTCATAGAATGGACCATATGGACAGTATTCTTCGGATCAGACACCAATTGGGAGAGGACATTACGCGAAGCTGAACCTTCAGTTCCTGGAGGTCAGGGTGCGGAAATCCTCTATCACCTTGAAAGCTGATGAGCAGTTTTGCTAATTGAGGGGGCGGGGGGGTTGATCATGCTGATCGAGAGGAGCTTGCATGAAGCATAAAGGGAGGAATGAGTCCCAATCCCCTGACACCTCCCATTACAGTGCTCCTCTATTTCTGGCACCTTTATAAAGAGCCCCTCTGATCCTCGGCTCCCTTTTAAGATATATTTTTTGTCTCTGGTCTTCGCCCTAGTTTACCACTCGTTAGGATACAATGGCCTCTCACAGCAACGGTACAGATGGTGCCACCAACGGTCACTCAAATGGATACTCAAATGGTGCGTCGAACGGTGTGAGCAAGGGAAAGACGGCGAAATATGCTACGCGGGCGAAACCTCCTCCGCCAGTTGCAAAGCCTACTAGAGCAGCAGTTGATAGCACCTTTGAACAATTTGCAAACCTATTACACGCTTCTAATCGTCCGCTACCAAACAGATTCGGAGACGGACAGGATCGGAGGCCCCCAGAGGTTAAGCAGACTGGCGTATTGACCGATATTAAGACATTGAGGAGTGGGGGGTTCTTCTGGGAAAGTGTGGGAACGCTATGGACTCTCCTCAAGCAGAAGAAAAAGGGCGGACCGGTGGATGATAAGACTATGATTGTGAGTAACCTTTCTTGAACCTATCATAGAGAATCGGTTTTGTGAATATACCATGTTATTTTTACGCAAGATCATGAGAATTACAAACTAACTGGGCTATATGTAGATGGAACGTGTGATACAACTTACTTCACGACTCCCTCCAACAAGTAAAGTTCGCGTTCTCCTGACCACAACCCAAGTGGGTCAGCTATGGGACTCTCTTCAACACCCTCCGTTATCCTATCTCGGTGATGAGTTTTCCTATCGCCAGGCGGATGGTGGGTGCAACAACATAATGTACCCGCAACTAGGCCGTGCGGGATCAACATACGCGAGATCTGTGAAGCCAATGACCAAGATGCCGGGCGCGCCACCGGATGCATACACACTTTTCGATAGCATCTTCTCTCGAGGTCCTAACGATGAGCACTACCGTGAACACGATAACAACGTCAGCAGTATGCTGTTTTATACAGCAAGTATTATTATTCATGGTAAGTCACTCGGGTAAAGGTTAGATATTTGGTTATAACTAACGCATTCGATAGATTTGTTCCGAACAAACCGAGCGAATCCAAATATCTCCGATACATCATCATACCTCGACCTGTCACCGCTCTATGGAAATAGTATAGAGGATCAGTCCAAAATTAGGACATTTCAGGATGGAAAGATCAAGCCGGACAGCTATTGTGAAAAGAGATTACTGGCTTTCCCACCGGGTGTTTCAGTACTGCTCGTCATGTTTGGGCGGTTCCATAACTACGTTGTTGAGAAGTGAGTTTTCTGTTCTGGAATTCCTGGGATATTCATATACTAACGGTTAAATAGCCTCAAGGCTATAAATGAGGGTGGACGATTCAACCTCAAATTCCCTAGATATCCGAATGGAGACGATGAGGCTACTAGGCAGGCAAATGCTCTGAGGCGGCAGGACGAGGACTTGTTCCAGACTGGTAGATTGTATGTTTTTCTATTATTCATACAGGGTGGGCTGGATGCTAACGCTCTGAAGGGTCACCTGTGGTCTATACATCAACTTTGTTCTCAACGACTACCTTAGGACAATTGTCAATCTAAACAGAGTAGACACCACTTGGACACTTGATCCCAGATTTGAGGCGAGCAAGGTTTATAACCCCGATGGCACCCCGGCGGGTATTGGAAACATGGTCTCTGCCGAGTTCAACCTGGTTTACAGATGGCATTCTTGCATTTCCAAGCGCGACGATCAATGGACAAAGGATTTCTACCAGGGTCTATTCCCTGGGAGGGATACTAGGGACATTGAAATGCCCGAGTTCCTTAGAGGTGTTGGCAGATGGGAGGCAAGTCTCAGCGACGACCCCGTTGAGCGGAACATCGCCGGTTTGGATCGTAAAGCCGATGGCAGCTATCATGATGACGACCTGGTCAAGATCCTCACTGAGAGCATCGAAGATGTTGCAGGTGCTTTTGGCGCGCGTAACGTCCCGCATGTTCTCCGTCTTGTCGAGGTCTTAGGTATTGAGCAGTCTCGCAAGTGGCAAGTCGCCTCCTTGAACGAATTCCGTGAGTTCTTTGGACTCAAGCCACACGCCACCTTCGAGGACATCAATCCTGACCCTGCCGTGGCCAACACTCTCCGTCAGCTGTACGATCATCCAGACTTTGTCGAGATGTATGCTGGTCTCGTTGCCGAAGCCGACAAGAAGCCGATGGTTCCGGGTGTCGGTATCGGACCCACGTACACCATTTCTCGTGCTATTCTCAGTGACGCGGTCACTTTAGTCCGTGGTGATAGGTTCTACACTGTCGATTACACTGCCACTCACTTGACCAACTGGGGCCTTCAGGAGGCATCGTCAGATCCAGCTATTGTCCATGGCTGCGTGGGATACAAGTTGATTCTCAAAGCTTTCCCGAACCATTTCAAGTATAACTCCATCTACGCGCATTACCCACTCACCATTCCAGAAGAGAACCACAAGATCCACACTGCCCTCAACACGGTCGATCAATTCGATTTCGAGAGACCAGTTTATACCCCCCTCCGCATTCCCATCTCATCCTACAGCGCCACGAAACAAATTTTGTGCGATGCTGAAAGCTTCAAAGTCACCTGGGGCGCTGGTTTTGATTATATTATGAGAGCGGATTTCATGTTGAGCGGTGACAAGCCATCGAATACCGAACAGAAGCAGTTTGTTAGACAGCGGTTGTACCTCGGGGATGTGGATTGGAGACAGCAGATTAGGCAATTTTACGAGGAGTGCACAGAGAGGTTGATCCGAAAGAAGGCATACAGGCTGGGTGACGCTTACCAAGTCGATGCAGTCAGAGAGTAAGTCCCTTTCCCAATGATTATATGGAGAAGTTGCCTGACATTTTCTTTAGCATCGGAAACATTGCCCAGACAATGTTCGCCGCGTCGATCTTTAATCTTCCGATGAAGAGCGAGGATCACCCAAAGGGAATCTACACGGAACAAGAGCTCTACACGATTCTGTGCGTTATGTTCATAATCATCTTCTTTGATATCGACTCAAGCAAGTCTTTCCCCCTACGCCAGGCCGGATTCAAGGTGGTCCGACAATACGGTAGCCTTGTTGAAGCGCAAGTCAAAGCCATCAAAAACTGGTCATGGCTGCAAGGCGTCTGGGATCCACTCAACATCCGCGGACGCAACAAGTCCTCCCCACTCAAATCTTACGGCTGGACGATGATCAAGCGTCTCCTCGAGAGCGGAAAGTCCCCATACGACGTAACTTGGTCATACATTGTTCCCACAGCCGGAGCTTCGGCACCCAACCAAGGCCAGATATTCGCTCAAGTCTTAGACTTCTACTTAGAAGACAGGAATGCTCATCACCTCGCCGAGATCCAACGCTTAGCGCACTTGGGCACCGATGATGCTTGGGAAACCATCAAGAAATACGCTCTCGAAGGCGGCCGTCTCGCTGGAACTTTCGGTCTCTATCGCCGCGTCGAACCGGATAACATCACAATCGAAGATAACGGACGCAACATCGACCTCCGAAGTGGCGACATGGTCTTCGTAAACTTCATCACCGCCTCCCGCGATCCGGTGGTCTTCCCCGACCCACTTGAAGTTAAACTTGATCGACCGGAGGCTAGCTACATGCAGTACGGTGATGGTCCGCACGAGTGTCTTGGAAAGGCAGCGAATATTATCGGCCTTACCACCATGCTTATGCAGTTTGGTAAGCTCAAGGGACTGAGGAGGGCACCGGGACCGCAAGGAGAGCTCAAGTATATTCCTAAGCCCGGGGGCTTCAAGGTTTACATGAAGGAGGACTGGAGCGCATACTGGCCATTCCCGACGACTATGAAGGTTAGGTTTGATGATATTATTTAGGCTTGTATGGATTTGAGTAGGGGAAAGCGGCAGAATGTAATATTAGGGATTGGTTCATTTTTGGTATTTACTATTTTAATCATTTGAACTCTGTATGAGATGAATTTCTTTAAAAAAAATTTTGTGTATAGGATGACTTGAATGGTAAGGAGGTTAATGAATTTAATGTTGACTGAATTTATTTTCCAATGACGGGCTTTTAACGAGTGATATCGTGTGGTCGAACCCGGCGGATATAATGTTTCTGAAATCTTGGTTATACTAGAACGACAACTGATTCAATAATCCCCCTTGAAAAAAATTATTTATACTAAAAGTCTACGGGGGACCGGGGAGATTTCGCGCTATATTTCTAAGTAATTCGTTATATCGGGATTAACTTGATTCTTGATGCGCTCCACATCTGCAAGCCCGGAATAGCGGAATTCTGTCAGTAACTTCGCGATGATACCATAGGTATTTCAGAGCTCGGGGGCACGCCTGAAGTCACGGTGCCCGGAAATAGGAATGTTAGACCACTGCTACCACTCCCGGAACGGATTGCCTCTACTTCCGCTATGTCTTTGTCACCATGGATACTCGTTATTCGGGGCAACGCCGTCAACGCTGTTCGGGGGATCTACGAGCGCTCGATGACTACTGGACAAGTCAATACAATAGAGGTAGGAGGAAGCGAGCGTTCGTGTATGTTTAGCCCCCGTTGCTGGCACGATCATTTATTTAGATAGTTTGATGAGAAAACGCACCTCCGGTCTGGGGATTAATCCAGGGGTGAGAAATGGGGGGAGCCGGGCAAGCTTCTAACTGAGAATATGGCCTAACTGGATGGATTGATGGGAACCTGTAGGGTGGTATTCGGGTCTTCGGGCTGATCATATGGCGTTTTCATTGATCGGAGTGCATGCTCTTGGAGAATGGATCATGGGGTGCTTATGTGCGGTTGGGCGGCGACAAAGTTAGAGATGGAGGCGCCTGTTCTGGGTATGAAAAAATTTGCTACAGGGCTCCGAGCCTGCCCTTTTGTAGCAATAGAAGGAGATGCGGGTAGACGGCCATGTTTTCGGTAATACCGTACATCTGGTTTGGTTGGCATTATTAAACTTGGGAGAAATAGATATGGTGTTTGGTCGAGCGTGGTGGCCCTAGAGGAGTGAATGCATTTGCGAACGCTCACTATCGATATTCTGCAGTTTTGCAGACGTAATCTATCTGCCCGGCGGATATACTTTATCCGTGCTTTAAATGCGAAATTATCCTGCACTGCCTGTTCCATGATTAGAGCCCGTTCCATGACCAGTTTCTGAGGGTGGTGATTATCTTGAAAAGGAGTTGGCAAGTTCATTTCGGAAGTGGGAGTTAGGGGAATTATGCTTAGAATTCTCGGGTATAAATTGAGACCATAGCTGATAGCTTTCCATCTTTACTATGGTAGGTTCTTTACAGGATGGCATCCGAAAGGTTGGAATACCGTATAGAAAGGGTCCTCTCATTTATGGGCCTATCTCCCGCGAGCTCTGTTCCACCGGAAGGTTCGACCACCACCGCTCACAACCATCTCCGCTGATCTTGCTATTAAAACTGCTAGAAGAAGGTTTGGGTGCCATGTGGACATTACGTTCCCCCGGGTACCGTAGGCCATACTGTTGAGGTACTTCGGGGGTTATTCACTCAGGTGTTTATATGATCATATCGCTTTTGCCGAGATGCTTAACGGGTTATCCTACGCGCCGGCAGCTCACCAACTGGGTTACTAGGAAAATGTAGCCACAATGTACATACCGGGGATCTTTTCTGAAGAATGAGCTGATGCGCAAGCGCGGGGTGGTAGTATGCAGGGGGGATGGTGGATACAGGACTAGTTGTGCTGGGATGCTGCAGAAAACTTTTAACGGTGGGCTACTCCCCGATCATAAGTGGCTATAGGTTTAGATGGACCAAACCGTAGTCAAGACCGGAAGGAAAAATTCCTTCACCAGTTCAAGTACAGGTATCATAGATTCACCACACATCTTTATATTCTCCACCGTGCCTACGACAAAACTATACTGGTGACGAACATGGGTGTTATGTCGTTACCTTTTGCGCTATATAAGATAGGAGCGTTTCTAACACCCTAACCCTCACCCATGCTCTAGCTAGGCATCTGCAGGCTTTCACTTAGGGATCTACAGGCTTTGCCTAGGCACCTATAGGCTTTGATAGTTTCAACTGGACTGGCCTAGTCTTTTTAAAACCACGGAAGGACTGGCTGGTTGGGAACACTGCCCTTTCCAAACTATCGTCGATGACTCCTGAAAAACCAGTCCCCACCTCATGACAAACACCTCCATGACCGGTAAGTTATCTCCAATCACTTATAATACTGGAAATGATATCGGGACACATATTTACCAACAACTACCGTACCTTTTATTCCCGTGCGATTTTCTCTCATGTTATATACGTGATACATAGCATCACTAGAGAACTACAACTCCACTCTGAAAATACTCCCTACCTTACCATACCATCATACCAATACCCCACACTCAACTCCCCGCCACAGGCTTAGCACTGCCTCACCCCCTCCTCAAGAAAACAATATCCACTCCAACCGCAACACAAAAACATCCCCATCCCAACATACCATACACCCACTTCCTCATTAATTACTCAAACCTCACTAACCCCATCCTCCTTGGTAACAAAATGCGGACTTACATTTAAAAAACAAGCTAAATACCCCCCTCTTGTTTCCTGACAGTTAGTACAAACCAACAAATATCTCCCAAACAGATACCCATCCCAATCCGTGACTTAATCCCCGCTTCCCTCCCCCTTCCGCCCCACTAAGCATGTTCCAAAATTATATCAGAGGCCACAGCGCTGCAAAAAGACTATCTATAAGATCTGTACAGTAAGTCCACGAGTGATATACTATGATTTCGCCTACTCTATCTATATTGTACTGAAAAACATATCAAAGTGTGCGAAATCAGATCATCTTGTGAAAATCTTTGTAATCAGAGCAACTTGGTACCTACCCTAATAATAAATTGTTGGGGTAAACTTGAGGGCTGTAAAAACTGTCCACACTATAGTGCGGCTTGGCATTTCCAATCCCCCTATTAATTCTCTTTCTCTCCTTTCTTTCTTTCCTATCTACTCTCCCTTCTACACTTCCTTCTTCTACACTTCTCTCTTCTCTTTTCACAACTCCACTACATCTATTCTTTTCTCCTTCTTACGCTCACACATCTCTTCTCTCCTTCCCTTTTTATTACCCTTTCTATTCTTTTTTTCACAACCCATATACCCCTATGTTTCCACATCAATCCTCTACATCACCTTCTCTACCACCTCCACCCTCTTCTTCCTCTATACCCACTCCTTTTCCTCTTCCACCACGCTCTCAATTTCCTCATGTATCCTCCTTTCCTCATGTATCCTCCTCCCCCCATCTACCATCTCGACCACCTTGACCGCCTCACCTCACTCTCCCTCCTCAGCCTTCTCTTCCCTCTCAGCCCGTAATCATGCCCTCTCAGCCCGTAAACATCCCCTCTCAGCCCTTAATGCCCTCTATTCATTCATTACCCTCTCTTCTCTCACTTCCCCCTTCTTCCTCTCTACCTTCTCTGCCCCCATCAGCAAAAAAAAAATCTCTCTTTAGTGCTCCACGGTGAGCCATGTCGTTGAGTTTTACGTTTTGGCTAATCGCGAATGACCCCGGTTAATCATGATGCTTCCGATTGTATCTCCTAATGATCAGATACAAATCTTAATTTTAGCAAAATATGAGCTATTTTTAGCTATATCTCATAGACATTTTATATTACAAAGTTGTATGTTATGAACTCAAATTTCTCAACTTCGGTATGTAAAAGGTCCGTGAGTTCTTAATAAAAATTGCTCATATTTTGCAGAAAATAGATTTAACATCATCTTCTTTAGTCAAACTAAGGGGATTTTTAATCTTGCGATCATAGGACTCACGATTTGCCAAAACGTAAAACTCAACGACATGAGGCACAGGGGGCAGGCTGTTTTTTTGCTGATGCCCTCCTCACTCTCTACTCCCTCCTCCCTCTCTTACCTCTCTTCCTCCCTCTTCCTCTCTACCATCTTTAACTCCTGTACTCTCCTTACCTCTACCATGTTTTCCCTCTATACCCCCTCCTCCTTCTCAGCGCTCTCTTCCCTCTCAGCCTTCCCCAAGTGTGCTTTCTGTACCCTTTGTATCCACTCTCCCCTGCATATTTCCCCCAAACTCTTCTCCTGTTTTGCAACTTGTCACCTCTCAGCCCTCTTTCCCCTACACATCACATATACCCACTTTTTTTTTTTTTTTATCTCAGTTTTGCATTTTATTCGTACAACTACCAGGAAAAACCAGACATGCAGCGCTAGCTATGGCCAAGAAAAACCTACGCATCTCTCCCTCATGGGATCAAAGCCACGCCCCCAAGACCCTATGGTACGGGCCCAACCGCACATCTCGCCCTCAAAAAAAGTAAAACAAAATACTCTCAGCGAGCAAGCAGGAAGACGCAGAAAACCCTTCAGAAGCTCCCCTGAATATATGAAAGAACTACAAAAGGAAGCCCGCACACGCGGGAAATGAGGGAAACTCCACTACTCAGAAACCCACAAAAGAATAGAACAACATCTCCGTAAGGGCAGCCTAGATAACTTAAAGAAGTCGGCGGCCGACATTACTCCGGGCCCAAGGCGTTGACATCGATCGAGGAGGCGGTGCAATACCACGACAGAGCGTAACCGAGGATGCGACCGTGGACAGCCGCGGGGGGCTAAAGGCCGAGTGGTAGTAGGATACCAGCCAAAAGAGGGGAAGTGTAGCTGTAACCGAGCAACGGGACGAAACCAAAAGAAGAGGAGGAAGGGTAGACCCAAGTATCGTAGGAACTATCGGAAACGTGTGCGTGTCTGACTAGGTAGCCTCGAGCGAAACGTAATCGAAGAGAGCAGAGAAATCGACCGTAGCCTGGTGAAAAGTTTTCTCTTACTGCGAACCGTGATCCCAGCCGTCTGTAACATGGACGCGAGGGTGTTGCCGACCGTGCAAATGTTAAGCGAGAACGCAAAACAAGAGCGAAGAGAAGAATGGGCCAGGACCTAAGAGACGGGTGCCCATGTCCGAATCTATCATAGGGGGGGTGCAGCTCACTTAGAGTGCGGGAAGAGAAAAGTGACGATGATTTCCCATGGTGTTGAGATTTCAATCGCCGGAGGTGTAGAGGAGATGGTTCGTGATCACATATACCCACTATTCCCCCTGACATTATACCCAATTTCTCTCTGATCCTTGCCTCTGATTTACCATCTCAGCCCATTGAATCTCTACCTTCTCCCCCTTATGTAGCAGCTGACGATATTGCTAATCTGCGCAGATGTAGTCATGGTCGACATAATAGAACCATTGCAGACTTTGATTCTGATGCTAGAGGCAATCTTCGAAAGACTTGCAGGGATTGCTTGGTAAGTTATAGTCATATTTCCAATTTACAGTAATGGATTTAATAGATTGCTAATAATAAGAGTTATTTTAGACGGCATTGAGAAATGCAAGATATGCAGCACGCCTACCACAACATCCAGGTGCTCCAAATCCTGAGGCTGTAGTTCCACAAGGAAGACCAAGAATCCAAGCCTCTTTGTATACTGCCTTTATTGAGCGCAGGACACATTGGACACAGCATGACCTAGGTCATATGGATGTTGTGTGTAGTGGCTGTCATGCACTTCATTGGCCTGCTGAAAGGCCTAGAGCATCAGCCAAGCATCCAGCTGGAACCTTTGGGTCATGCTGCAAGTATGGCGAAATCCTGATTGAGAAAATATGGCCCCTACCCGAGCCTCTGAACTCCTTAATGACTGGAATCGATAGTCGTTCAAGGAGATTTAGACAAGGTTTGCGGCACTGGAATACCCAGTTTGCATATACCTCAATCAGGTACAATATGGATGACCGCCCAACTGCGATCAGAGAAGGTTTCCAACTTTTCCAAATCCATGGAGCCATCTATCATCATCAGGGACCACTTGTTCCGCCTGCTGGTCAGGAAGCTTGGTACTCGCAAATGTACCTCTATGATCCTGCTTATGCTGCTGAAGCTCGATCTAGACATGCTCCTGGGTTAGATCCAGCTTTGATCAACTCACTTACTCGAATGTTGGAAGAGACATGCCCCTTTATCCAGCTATATCTTATGGTAAAGGAAAGGTTTGCTCAGATTTCCGAGCAGGAGCAGAACTTTTGCATCATTCTTGATCCACAGTTGAGTTTGATTGTAGAATCTGGTGCTGATATGAGATGTGAAAATCTTCCTATGGTTGATGAAGTTTCAATGATTTTGCCAGAGGAATATGGAAAAGGTGGGTTTAGGGATATTGTTTTGGCCCAACGATTGAATGGAGAAGCACCTCATGGAGGGTTCTCTATCATCAATCCAAATCATGCATCCTACCTACCTTTGCACTATGTTCTTCTCTTCCCATATGGTGAACCTGGTTGGCACTGGGGAAGGACTCTCAATAATGTAGACTATGATGGTCAACACTTGAGAATGGACCAGAGAGCCTTCTATAGATTCCGCCTCTATCCTAGAACAGATAAGCCACTGACTATCCTTCGTGCTCAAAGGCTATTGCAGCAATTTGTAGTTGATACTTGAGCAATTTGTGATCAAATCAAGCTCAGCTGGCTGCGAGCAAACCAAGCTCGGATGCGAACTGATTTGTATAATGGCCTGCAGGATGTGATACAGCAAGGTGATGTCAACTGAGAGGAGGTTGGAAGAAGAATAATCTAGCCATCTACGTATGTTGGAGGAGATAGATTCATGCAGCAGTTGTATCAGGATAGTATGGCTTTGGTTCGCCACTTTGGCAAACCATCTCTGTTTATTACATTTACTGCAAATCCCTAGTGGGCAGAGATTGAACGGGAGCTCTTACCTGGTCAGACTGCAGCAGATCGTCCAGATCTCGTAGCTAGAGTTTGTTATCTCAAGGTATATGATTTGCTAGATCAAATTAAGAGAAAGAACATATTTGGCTATTGGGAAGGCTGGGTTTGGACTATTGAGTATCAGAAGCGTAGGTTACCACATCTTTATCTTTTACTCTTTCTAAGAACTGACCCAGAATTCCTTACACCTACCTATATTGACCGTTTTATTTGTGCAGAGATCCCAACTAAAGATGACATAATTGGTCGTCAGTTGAGGAGCATTATCCAGAATACAATGGTACATACACAATGTGCTGGTAGAAATGGCAATGCGCTATGCATGAAAGATCTTAACCCTGCACTGATTACCACTTGTCATAAGGGCTATCCATGTGAATTTTAGAAAGAAACCATTATTTCAGAAAATGGTTATCCTCTCTACAGGCGACGGAATACAGGACAATCCTTTACTATTCCAGTTCAGGGATCTTGAGGTACAGCTATTGCGGTAATTGACAATCGTAGAGTTGTACCATACAACCCCTACCTGTCACTCCGCTACAATGCTCACATCAATATTGAAGTTTGCGGTTCAGTGCAAGCTGTGAAATATATTCACAAGTACATATATAAAGGTGGGGACAAAGCAATAGTCAGAGTAGATTCAGAGCATGATAAATTTAAGCGCTATCTGCATGGACGCTATATAGGTCCTACTGAAGCAGTTTGGCACTTATTTGAATTTAAAATATATCAGGAGCAACCTCCAGTCACTCATCTGGCTCTACATCTTCCTGGACAAGAGCCTGTATACTTCTCAGAGTTTGATAACCTTGAGCAAGTTCGTGAACAAGTTGAGATGTCCATGACAACTCTAATTGCATTCTTTGCTTATAATCAGCGGAATGAAGATGGTAGACAGTACTTGTACCATGAGTTTCCTGAGCATTTTGTGTATAAAGGTAAATTTAAGGGATAGCAAAGAAGGCAGAAGGGAATGGTAGTGGGCCGTATGTATTCTGCGAGTCCATTTATGGGTGAGAGATATTATCTCCGCTTGCTATTGACTGTTGTTCGAGGGCCTACAAGCTTTGAGAATCTTAGAACGGTTGACGGTACAGTGTATCCTACATTCAAAGATGCTTGCATTGCATTAGGCCTCTTAGAGGGAGATGGTGAGTGGATAGCTCTATTTAGAGAAGGTGAGCAGTTCATGACTGGGAGAGCATTACAACATCTATTTGCTCTAGCTCTACAGTATACTACTATTACCAACCCACTTGCAATTTGGGAAATGTTTGGATGGAGTATGTGTGATGATATTCCACATATCTTAACAAGAGGGAATGTTCCAGTACCCCAAGGTGCTGAGGAAATTGAAGATCAGATTGACCTTGACTATGGTCTTTACCTGATTCAAGAGTACTTGAAAGAATTTAGGACTTCCTTACAGGAATATGATTTGCCAGAACCTGCCCTTAATTGGACTATTCAAAATAGAAGTTCTCATACCACTGTAATGGAGGAAGAGTTAAATTATAACTCTGAAGAGGAACAGCAAGCTTGTGATAGGATGAGGGCACAGCTGAACCCAGAGCAATCTGATTGTTTCCAGGTTATTATAGCTGCTGTTGATCAATATGAGCAATCTTCTCGCAGAAATCGGTACTTGGGATTTTTCCTTCAAGGGCCTGCAGGTACAGGAAAAACCTTCTTATACAACTGCTTATGCAGTTATTTGAGAGCTAGAGGAAAGATTGTACTTTGTGTAGCGTCATCTGGTATTGCAGCCCAATTGTTACCAGGTGGCCATACTGCACACTCAAGATTCAAAATTCCTCTATCTAATGAGATGAATACTGGATGCAATATTACTAGCAACTCACCTTTGGCCCAATTGATCAGAAAGGCTTCATTGATCATTTGGGACGAGGTTCCAATACAACATAAGTCCTGCTTTGAGGCAGTCAACTGGACACTGAATGATATATGTCATGTTGGCGACAGTTCTCTGTTTGGTGGAATTCCCATTGTACTAGGTGGGAATTTTGCTCAAATCTTACCTGTAGTCAGGAGAGGTTCAAGGCAGACTACTGTTCAAGCCTGTATTCAGCATAGTTCTATCTGGCACTGCTTGCAAATACTTAGGCTTAGAACAAGTATGCGGATTGCGGCAACCAAGACCAATCGGATCTTTCTTGACTTTCTCTATAGTCTTGTAAATGATCAAACAATGTATGGAAAAGTTGAATTGCCAGTATATATCCACAAGGTTGAAACACCAGATCAACTCTGTGATCAATTATATCCACTGGATTTATTACATGAAGCTGTCTCATCTCACAGTTCTCTGATTGGTAGAGCTATTTTAGCCTTCAAAAATGATACTGTGAATGATTTCAATGATAGACTTCTTAATAAAATGCCTGGAATAGAACACCGCTTTAAAGCTATGAATAAAGTAGAACTCAGTGAAGATACTGCAGTCTCTGAACCTTATGCGGTGGAATATTTACAGAGTATAAATGTAGCTTCTATACCACCATCAAGTCTAAGACTTAAAATTGGTGTCCCACTTATTCTCATCTGGAATCTGAGTCCGAAGCATGGGATGTGTAATGGGACCAGAATGCGATTGGTAGGTATTAGCCGTAACTGTCTTCAAGTTGCTATTTTAGGAGGCAAGTGGGATGGAGAGATCCACCTCTTGCCTCGAATAAAACTTACTACAAGTGATGAGGATCTACCCTTGATCCTTGAACGGAAGCAGTTTCCTGTACGCCTTTGCTTTGCAATGACTGTTAATAAGTCACAGGGCCAGTCTTTTAAGAGTGTTGGTGTGGATCTTTGCACTGATGCATTTACACATGGACAACTCTATGTTGCACTGTCAAGAGTAACCTCATTGGATGGACTTACTCTCTTACCACCCAGTAATACTCCTACAGTAACAGAAAACATTGTATACCCTGAGGTGCTTCTCTAAGCTGCTGATAAAAGGTAATGAGCCATTGGGATTTCCAGCCTGGTTCAGAATACTATACTGAACTAGGAACTGGATCCAGTACAGCTTGCTGCTAATGGTACATATATTATTTAGCCAGTATATTTTAGCTTTTTACATGTATTTATTATTTCAATCTTCAAGCAATATATTCATCTTCTCTTTAGTTATAATATTCAATACTAAACACTTGTATAAGACCCGTAGGGGCGAAGGGCTGCTAGTTATTAAGTATCTAAAAATCTTACCGTACTTGCCAAGACACGCAGATTCCGGTCTACGGGGGTAGGGACGAAAAAATTGGAAAAAAAGAGCAAGATTATCAGGGAGTCAGGTAGCAAGGACAGCACTTTGGGAAACATTGGGCTTGGCAGACATCTAAAAGCCGGATGATGGTTTAGAGAAGAAAACTACGGTACTTCACTATACAGGAGTCTAAACTTGACCACTTGCTACGCAGCTTGCTAGGATGAGTTCCAAGCACACATACCCAGCTACTCCGTGCAACACCCATGGTTTAAGATGCCTCACAACCTGATCGCTGTTCACCCGTCGCCATATCGATCTTCCCCCTCTATGATATTATAGGAGTAGGTGCAAATGATATCTTTGCACAAGGTACTGTAGGGTTCGCAAAAACCGCCATTAAGAAAACGAGCGTTCTTCCTGCTGGATATTAATTAACTTACCGTGCTGTATTCAAGTACTCTACCTACCGTACTATACACTCGAGCACCACCCTAGACCAGCGTTGCAAAGAAGGCCTTTAGTACTGTACTGGTAATAGAACTCGGGGGGGTTAGAAGGTAGGGGGTGGGTTGAATCGGGGCTTCTGAAAATGGAGGAGGGGGGTTCTTAACTGTCTTGGTAAGAAACAATTCTCGTATGATAGAAATTTTTATGGGAATGTCTACCTTCAACGCCCTATGTGTTAGAATCATCTTTATTGCTCAGATGCAAGGAAAGAGGAGCACTAGCCTTAGTCTATTTCTTTCTCTGCTACATTTTGCTTCCCTTTCCCATACTTTTATTTGTTTCTTTGCTTCCAACTGTCTTCAAATGTCGTTGTTTACTATTTTTATTAGAAGAGGTTCTATGATGCTGGTAATCCCACGGTTCGAAAAAGCGCGTTCCTACCGTAGTCCTTCGATCATTCTCGATGCAACCCCCCCCCCCTTCGTTGCAACATTGCCCGGGACAGCTAGATCAAACCTAGATCACTCACTCAAATCTATGCTTTATATTCTTTCTCAACAGGCACCATAATAGCTTTCATAACAAATTGACACTTGCATTCATCGCACTACCGGTATCATGGTTCGGAATGGGATTCACAAGGCTACCATGTGTTGAAAACAAGCGCCTTCCCGCTGGACAGTCCTGTGTTCTACAGTACTAGTATGTATACACAAAATCTTTCCAATTGCCTAAAAGGTGTTCAGTTATTTTTTTAACAATACCTCCGAATATCGTTAACCTATAATCATATATGGTGCCAACACCCTCCCTAGTTATGATGAAATATACGCCCAGAGAGATGAGGATCGAGGGATCCCCATATTGTCATTCATAATATTCCAATGTGTGGGAGTGGTGGGAATTTGCTATTTTCCCAAACAGCGGAAGAGCTGGGAAATTTGGCTTAAGCGCCTAAAGCACCCTAGTACCACAGAAACTCTTGGAAGTCCTTGGATGACGCTCGGCATGCCCTAACGATACTCGTTTCATTATTCGGATAAAAGGTTCGGAGGTACGCCCCGGACCGATATATCTGCTGGAGAGCAATGTAGGAGAGTGAAAGAGTCTGACGCACGGAGAGCCGGATACCCGGAGGATATGAACAGTGGGAATCTTTATCTCGCTAGCATAGGAGTACGAAAGAGAGAGAGAGACATGCTCGGAATAGAATGGATATATTTGATGATCGATAGAATGATAGGAGGATAACTTCGCTTATGATTTATATAATACCAACTCCTATCTTCGCCGTTGGTTAGTTAAGTGAACGAGAGCGAGCGAACTCCCCATTTACCCCAAAAGTGAGGCGCTGGCGATCAGTGGTATTTTTGTTGCTTTAACTCTTGGCGTTTAGTTGTCACCGCCGCTATCCAAAAGAATCTCATAGTTTCTTTTCCCGCGAGTTCACTTCACACAAAGGACAAAAGCAGGGCCAAAAGTTTTTAGACCACGGCACGGAAGCCCCATCTAGAAAGCGATGGATTATATTAAACTTGTTCTTACGTTGTAAACCTACGAGAAACAGTATGTCCGGTCTACAGGTAGGGTAATCTGGACGAGAAAGGTCAGTTTTTGCTATGTCGCAGACCTCAGCCCCGTGAGCTCAGTAGGATAGTTTAGATAAGCTGATTGGACCAGGCGTTCCCCAGCAAGGCGGCAAGAAAACAGCAACCCCGCTTTTATTCAGCCTCGAGAACTCTATCAATTGACCCTAATGTACGGTACGGTACACAAGAACCCATTCCCCGAATCCTCCACAGAACACTGAATCTACCACCCCCAAAGAGCAACAAAAAAGCGAAATGTCAGAATCTCGTGTCCGCGAAAGCAGCAACTCTCCCAATAACATCGACTCATTTAATAACAACTCCTATAATACTACCAACTCATTCAATACTACTATCACAGGCGATACTATCAACGTGAATACCTTTGGTAGTACCGACGAGAGGGCTGAGATTCTCGCATGGCTATCTCCACTGGACCCTTGGATACGGCACCACGATATCGGAGACCACCGAGTGGAAGATGTGGGAGACTGGCTCTTAGGAACAGAGGAATATCAGAATTGGGTCGATGGCATTCCTGACGGAGAATTAGATAATTCGGCCTTGCTTTGCTACGGAGGTCCGGGGGTCGGCAAGACCTACATCACGTAAGAAAGTCCATCCTCCATGAAGCAAAGGTGTTGCTAAGAAACCGTGAAGCTCCTTAGTAATAGATAGGTGATGCGATTGGGCGAGGGGGCGAAATGCTACGGTTGCGTGCTTCTACTTCGACTTCGCCGTCCAGAAAGGGCAATCCCCAATCACCGTCCTAAGATCCCTCCTAAAGCAGGTTGTTGGTGGACTCGAAAATATTCCGCCGAAGATCGTTGAGGCCTTTCGAGACCGGAAGACAACTACGGGGGGCAAAAACTAGAGTTCGGCCAAGTTGTAGATATGCTGCAGGACATCGCGTCCTCACGGCCAACCTTCATATGCTTTGATGCCCTCGACGAATGTGTGGCGGAGTACCGGGGAAAGCTGCTTGAATCACTGCAACAAATTCTACACAAGTCCCCAAGCACTCGGATATTTCTTGCCGGAAGATTGCATGTCCGGGATGAGGTTGAGAAACGTCTTGCACGGAGGGTAGTGGCAGTGTCTATTACACCCACCAAGAACGATATCATTCGATTCCTGAGGGCGAAACTAAGAGAAGACACAACACCGGACGCGATGAACATCAGTTTGGAGGAGGGCATTATAAAGAACATTCCCGAGACAGTTTCAGAACTGTAAGATAGAAGCAAGAATCCCGAAAAAATATCCAAAACTATGAGCTAACAGATTTGTGTCTAGATTCCTGCTGGTATCTCTAAATATCAAGGCAATCCTGCAGGAAACGACCCTCCACCGGAGGCAAGAGAAGCTCAGGATTCCGAATGGTCGGCCGAGGACTGGCTCGGACTAGCTAGACCAGGTCAATGCCTAGTCTAGTCTGATGGTGGAAATTAGACTGATCGGCTAGTCGTTCTTGAGAAACTGACTGGACTGGGCTCAGTCAGACTGGGCAGACTAGGGGAAAACCGAGTGATAGAAGGTGCATCGGCTTGGGGCTTATCCCTAAAGGGAACCGCCAAATCGTTAAGACCCCTGCAGAGAAACCAGATGAAATGCCAAGGGTAAAGCGACCCAATAGAGTTCGATCGCTAATACAGCTGTGTGGAAGTTCTCTCATTCACCCATACCCACGAGCATACTCTGTTCACTTATTTACTAATGGTAGAGACAGGGATATATATGAAGCAGAAGAGTACTCTTATCTTGCATCAGTCCCAACATGCGTCCTTTCTCTTTGAAGTATATTTCCTGCTAGGAAATATAAGCAACAATTTAGTTGGGTTTCTAGGAACTCTGTGGAATCATAGGGCTCTTCCAGAATGGGCTATGATTGCTCCTACTGTTGCTAAGAAGGTACTAGATACCCAACTTGGTGGCGATCTATTAATTGCCATCACTCTTGCTTTTGGTAGTAGGCATTTTGATATTGGGTACAAAAATATTTTGCTTCCAAAGATCCTGGATGAGCTTGTTTTTCCCTTTCACATTTCGATCTATGAGAAGATTGCAACCATCTATATTTTGCAAAATACAGGTCACCATATAGACTAATCTCTCAGAGCAATCGAGGAAAGTGAAAATCATCCAAACACTCGGATATGCAATTATCTAAATTCAAAGCGGCTCCTGAAAGTCCTAGCCATCTTTGACCAATAGTCAGTCATCTTGAATGAAATAAGAGTATGTGAGAGTGAGGAATCACTCTGTCACAAGGGGTCCTATCTCAGATATCTGTATTTTGCACATACATTTATTACTGGCAGCCGTTTTGCCAATGAGCCTAGTGATAAAATTGGGAGTCTTTCCGAAAGTGCTATCATTGCAGTCTGCCTGATAGAGGTATTTGCCCTGGTTGACGTAGAAGATGACTATATGGATATTGGTTGTTATGTATTTCAAGGCTAAATGTATTGTAGAGGTAGATTGACAATAGAGGTAAACGATAAAATCTCATATTGGAACTACAGGACATGTTATATCTTGATTAGCCAATATTGTTTACTATGCCAATTCAATTAAGCTGGATTAACTGTTACTTGTGTGAATACTAACCTCATGTTATATACAATTTTTCCAACAAAGCAAATATGCCATATGAGTCAGCAGAGAAAGTACTAACTAATGTATTGTCGGGGGACAAAAATAACGGCGGTATCAACGATCGATAGCAACGCGCCCCTCCTCACCACCCCACACTTTCAACACCACCTAAAGAACTTTCTCTAGCTCAAATGTTAATTTTTACTGTGTATTCTATCCCGTACTTGGATTTTTGACTATTTTTTTCCTGGTTTTAATGATAGTGGGGTTGGTGGTGGAGCGTTGTTGTCATTGCTGAAATTGTTCTCTCTTTGTTGATCCGCCGTTAATTTTGTCGACTGACAATATTAAGTTGAGTAGCAGCATCTTCTCTCAAAAGACAAAATATCTATATGGTACTCTATTAAGATCACTATAGTAACAACAGATTGGTACCATAATCATTCTTCGTTTCCCACAATTGAATAGAATGGAGGAAGTGTAGTAATGCTTGCTTCATATTTGTAAATAAGGAGACTTATTAGAACTTTTACAGTGTTATAAGCTAAATGTATTTAGATAAAGCAAAGTAGTAAGGGACAATAGATCCATATAGCAAATGACCAACTAATAAACATACAATAATGGGAAGACAGCTACGCACTAAATGAAGGTAAATGCGATATAGGTTACTGCCACCCAATATTTGAGAATGCTAATAATACAATAAGTATATACCATGATAAATAAACATAGTTTATTAGAATTTCTTCAAGATATGCAAGGTGCTATGCCTAGTAGAGCCAAAGCCAAGTACAATTTCAATAGAACTTCGATAGACTATTCAGAGGAATATAAGATTATAAGTATGAGATGCCTTACTTAGTAACCAGAAACAAAAACAAAAAGCTGAATGCAAATCAGATGGTTAATGATACAATTACAGCTATAACCTTCATTAATTCAAGCAATATCATGAAAAAGAGAGGAAAATATCTTTTAATTTATAGTATAATTATTAGTACATCTTGCAATATTGTTTTCATCGATTGTAGGAGAACTGACACTGCAATAATTAAATAAAAAGCTTAGAGAGTTAGAGGATAGACATATCTACCACACTCCTAAGTTAGACATGCACCTTGTTACAGATGCTTGCTGCATATGCAATTTAGTACACAATTGAGAAAATATGCTCTATTAGATAGTATTTGAAGTAAAGTCAATCTTATGGTCTATTATTTAAAAGTAAATAGCAAGTAGCATCAGAATTCATTGATGTAATATATAGAGTATTATAGAAGAAAAAATATCCCACAATCTACCTGGTTTTCAAATATATTTCATTACCTTTAGTGTTCATATTATTTATTATATATCGTCTATTATAAATATATTACAATATATAGTATAATAATTACAAGATATTATTATCAATTGCAGAACAACATCAGCAAAAAAACAGCCTGGCCCCTGTGTCTCATGTTATTGAGTTTTACGTTTTGGCACATGGTGAGTCCTATGATCGCGATATTAAAAATCCCATTAGTTTGACTAAAGAAGCTGATATTTATTCTGTTTTCTGCAAAATATGAGCAATTTTTATTAAGAACTTACGGACCTTTTACATACCGAAGTTGAGAAATTTGAGTTCATAATATACAACTTTGTAATGTATGAGACATAATCGGAAGTATCATGATTAACCGGGGTCACTCGGGATTAGCCAAAATGTAAAACTCAACGACATGGCTCACCTTGTAGCATAAAAGACATATTTTGTTTTTGCTGATGAAGCAATATAGGGATTATCAAATAAATAGAGTATTGAGCAAGAGATGTAGTAAGAACTATAGCCAATTTGAGAACTTACCTTTTAAATATACTTATTAAATTTCTACTCATGTAATATATAAGATAATTATCCTAAAATATGCAGTATCCTAATTACTCTATATTCAATAGAATATAGTAGCATATTACAGGACAATCAATATATGGAAAATCAAAAAAAAAAGACAGTAGTGTGAGTAAGAAGATATATCAAATACCTTGAAGAGGTTTAGATGTACCTGGTTATATTTGGCTTATTTATTTCAACCTTTATAATACATGATAGATATATGATATTATATATAGTATTATGATTAATTCATACCAAGATATTAAACACCATTGCAGGAAACTTTTTCTCAATTCTTTGAATTTGTACTTAATGAAACTTATGTCAAGTTAATTGAGCAACTATAGCAATATTAATTAATTATTAAAGTAAATAGGGTTAGGGTTAGGGTTAGGCCACGAGCGAGTGAAGTGAGCAAGTGGTAGATGGTACTGCGTACCGAGGAAAGACTTGAAGTGAAGAGTGTTGTAAAAAAGGCAAGGAGCGTAGACAAGTTCTGCTGCGATAATATCAGTAGAAGTGATGCTTGTTTCGTCTTGTTGTTCATAAGACTCTTCAGTACACTGGGTGACTAAGCATTTATAACTTCAGTCGTCCTCGGAGTTAGTAATGATTACTCGGAAAAGATATTTTATACTTCCGTAGTGTGACAATATGTTTTTTCCAAAAGGTAAAGAGAAGTTGGTGTCAACGGGCTCTGAAATCTGAAAAATACTGGTCTACATGAGCAAGAACACCCGAGAGTGGTGTCAACAGACTCAGAAATTTCAAAAATACTCGCCTACATGAGGAAGAACAAGGACCTCGACCAATTAGATCGTACTGTGTCAGCCTATTGCGTGTGATGTCTCGGTGTGGTAGCGAGATGTCCGGAAGAACTAGGTTCTGTAGTGGTTGCTCCCGACTCTTGTGTGTCGGCGACCTGGTATTCTAAGAGAGGTATGTGTCGAGCGGTGAGAGGATCCCTGTAATGCACGCTGGAACTGGAAGGCTGTCTTGTTGCAGTTACCGAACATAACGGGAAGGCCAAAGCGCCCGAATATGCCGGATCGTGACTTTGCATGCATATTATAATGTGTTTTTCACTGTTTTGCTGTTGGGTTAGGCCTAACTGTCCCCAAGAGAGGGGTTGATAGCCGCGTTCATGCTAGAAAAGGGGCAAATTATAGGTGTGAGGATGGTGTCTCCGGCCGGGAACAGATTTCTAGTAGGGAGCTGAAATGTAAAACTGTGTCCAGCCGGGAACAGATATCCAGTAGTAGGATATCGCGACACAGCAATCCAGTCTCCGGCCGGGAACCATTCTTTACTCGTCGCGCTATAGTGTGCATCTGTCTGTGAATAGATTTCTAGTGTAGTCCATACACTAACTCTGTCTCCGGCCGGGAACAGCTTTGTAGTTCTAGTAGAGGAACTGGGCGTTACAGCAAACCTGTGTCTGGCAGGGAACAGTTTTTGTCTTGTCCCGCTATATCGTGAATCTGGCTGGCAATATATTAGCAGTATGGCTCTTACACCTGCTGTGTCTCCGGCCGGGAACACTTTTTTTCTTGTCCCCCTATAGCGTGAAGCTGCCTGGGAATATGTTTATAGTATGGCTCTTACACATGCTCTGTCCCCGGCGGGGAACAGATTTTTAGTACTAGCACGATACTACACTGCAAAGCTGTCTCCGGTCGGGAACAGCTTTCTATTCCTAGTACTAGAACTGCCCATGAGAGCAAACCTGTCTCCGGCCGGGAACACTTTTTTCTGGTCCCCCCATAGCATGAATCTGGCTGAGTTTATATTCCTAGTATGGCTCTTACACCTGCTTTGTCTCGGGTCGGGAACCGATTTTTAGTACTGGGAGTATGTATCACTGCAATCCTGTCTCTGGCAGGGAACGGCTTTCTAGTACTAGGACTAGAATGGCGCGTGACAGCAAACCTGTCTCCGGCCGGGAACATTTTTTGTCTTGTCCCCCTATAGGGTGAATCTGCCTGGGAATATATTTGTAGTATGGCTCTTACACCTGGTCTGTCTCCTGCCGGGAACAGATTTTTAGTACTAGGACGGTGCTACACTGCAAAGCTGTCTCCGGTCGGGAACAGCTTTCCAGTACTAGTACTAGAACTGCCCATGACAGCAAACCTGTCTCTGGCCGGGAAGACTTTTTTTCTGGTCCCCCTATAGAGTGAATCTGGCTGAGACCATATTTGTAGTATGGCTCGTACACCTGCTTTGTCTCCGGCCGGGAACAGATTTTTAGTACTGGGAGTGTGCTTAACTGCAAACCTGTCTCCCGCCGGGAACATTTTTTGTCTTGTCCCCCTATAGCGTGAATCTGGCTGGGAATATTGTTGTAGTAGTATGGCTCTTACACCTGCTCTGTCTCCGGCCGGGAACAGATTTTTAGTACTAGGACAGTGCTACACTGCAATCCTGTTTCCGGCTGGGAACAGCATTCTAGTACTAGAACTAGAAATGCGCGTGACAGCAAACCTGTCTCCGGCCGGGAACAGTTTTTGTCTTGTCCCCCTATAGCGTGAATCTGCCTGGGAATATATTTGTAGTATGGCTCTTACACCTGCTCTGTCTCCGGCCGGGAACAGATTTTTAGTACTAGAACGGTGCTAGACTGCAAAGCTGTCTCCGGCTGGGAACAGCTTTCTAGTACTAGTACAAGAACTGTCCCATGACAGCAAACTTGTCTCCGGCCGGGAACACTTTTTTTCTGGTCCCCATAGCGTGAATCTGGCTGAGACTATATTTATAGTATGGCTCTTACCCCTGCTCTGTCTCCGGCCGGGAACAGTTTTTTAGTAATGGGAATGTGCTTCACCGCAATCCGGTCTCTGGCCGGGAACTGCTTTCTAAAAGCTAGGACTAGAACTACCCGTAATATCAAACCTGTCTCCGGCCGGGAACAGTTATTTTCTTGTCCCCCTATGGCGTGAATCTGGCTGGGAATATATTTGTAGTATGGCTCTTACACCTGCTCTGTCTCCGGCCGGGAATAGATTTTTAGTACTAGGACGGTGCTACACTGCACAGCTGTCTCCGGCCGGGAACAGCTTTCTAGTACTGGTAATAGAACTCCCCATCCCAGCAAACTTGTCTCCAGTCGGGAACAGTTTTTTTCTCGTCCCCCTATAGCGTGAATCTGGATCGGGATATATTTGTAGTATGGCTCTTACACCTGCTCTGTCTCCGGCCGGGAACAGACTTTTAATACTAGGACTCTGTTACACTGCAATCCTGTTTCCGGCCAGGTACAGTTATTCACTCTTCGCGCTATAGCGTGAATCTGGCTGGCAATAGATTTCGAGTGTAGTCCTTACACTAACTCTGTCTCAGGCCGGGAACAGCTCTCTACTACTAGTACTAGAACTGCTCGTCACAGTAAACCTATCTAGGCAGGGAATAGTTTTTTTCTTTTCCCCCTACAGCGTGAATCTGCCTGGGAATATATTTGTAGTATAGTTCTTATACCTGCTCCCTCTCCGGCTGGGAACAGATTTTTTGTACTAGAAAGGTGCTACACTCCAATCTTGTCTCCGGCCGGGAACTGCTTGCTAGTACTAGTCCTTGAACTACTCGTAACAGCAAACCTGTCTCCGGCCGGGAACTGTGTTTTTCTTGTCCCTCTATAGCGTGAATCCGCCCGGGAATATATTTGTAGTATGGTTCTTACACCTGCTCCCTGTTAGGCCGGGAACAGATTTTTGTACTAGAAAGGTGCTACACTCCAATCTTGTCTCCGGCTGGAACAGCTTGCTAGTACTAGTACTAGAACTGCTCGTAACAGCAAACCTGTCTCCGGCCGGGAACTGTTTTTTTCTTGTCCCCCTATAGGGTGAATCTGGCTGGGAATATATTTGTAGTATGGTTCTTACACCTGCTCTGTCTCCGGCCGGGACCAAATTTTTACTACTAGGACGGTGCTACACTCCAATCCTGTCTCCGGCCGGGTATAGTTCTTCACTTGTCGCGCTATGGCGTGAATCTGCCTTTCAATAGATTTGTAACGGAATCTACTATTATCTCTGCTACTCACTATACTGACGTTGGATATTGTCTATTTAGGATTCCCTAGTAACGCATATTCCTTCCTTGTACCTTTCTTATTGTTATAGTTTCCTATTGGGTAGTACCTTCCTCTACTCGCTTATTTGCACCCTTTGATGTTGTACCCAATTAGGATACCCTATGCTTTCCTACTATGTATTACTGGATTAGTACATCAGCAGCGATCCCTTGTTTGTTTGATTTCATTACTTGTTTTGTTAGTTATATCCTGTCGCTTCTATGACCTTGTTTAGGACTTAGATGTTTCGCTACTCATGTAGCTTTGTATTTTGATATTCGCTCTTTGGACAGGATATTTGGTTTTACTTTATTTGTATTTAAAGAGCTCGAGATCCCCTAAGGATTCGAACTCTCAAGCCTCACAGGAACGCTCTTCTTTAATATACTACAAGTTGAACGGTCACTCTATTAGTCCCTCATCTTTCTTATATCTCTTACAGAGATTCCACTCGACGCTTCCCCTCCTGTCCTTCAGTATCGCAGGATCTCCCTCTGGGAATCTCGCGATACCTAGAAGCAGGTTACATTTTTTGACCTAGACTTAAGTACACCCTTTGATCTCGGCATAGGACTGATCACCCTTCGCCTCCCTTGACCCTGCAGTACCGGTACACCTCCTTGTTCCTTGAAAGGCCTAGAGCAGACTCCTGGTGAGAACTGCTCACCCCAAATAGCAACCATTTCGCTTCCAAGAGACCCCAAAGGACGCTTCACCAAAGCTCCTGCAGCGCCATCAGGATCCTCAGCTAAGCCAAAGCCTGCCGCTCCAGCAAAGAAAACAGCTCCACCACCTGCACCAGAACCTGACCCACACCAAAGCCAAGACCAAGAATCGTCAGAAGAAGAATCAAGCAGCGAAGACGACGCCCCAGAACACAACCCAGAAGACAGCGAAAACCAAGAAGACCAAGAGGACCAGGAACCTGACGAAACCCCTGACCAAGAACAACTACATCAGGAAGGAACACCCAAGCCTGACCCAGACCAAGATCCTGACCCAGACCAAGATCCTGACCCAGCAAAACAAGCGCCACCTAGCCAGCCATCTACAAGACCATCAAGCCCTGACCAAGAGCCGCCTCCACCCCCAAGTCCTCCACCACCACCAAGCCCCAGACCCGCCGCTATGTCTCTCCAACCAGAAGGCAGTAGCCGCCCCAAATGGCCAGCACCATTCTTCTATACAGGAGAAGGAAAAGACCGAGACCCATTGAGAATTAATTCATGGTTCAATACAGTCCGCCGCTACATATCCAGCTATGGAATCCAAGACACAGACCATGAAGCCTTGCAGTACTATGGAGCCTACTGCAGAGATAAGGCCCTCGAGAAATTCACCCAGTATGACAACAACCAAGGAACGAAAACTGTTGAAGGACTCAAGAGGAAATTTGAAGGATACTTCCTACCTTCTACATCCACTGATACAATCTATGAACAATGGCTTGCAGTCAAGCAGACTACTAATGGAAAAACGGCACAGATAACGGACACAGTCATCTCCCTTGAAACTCTCAGAGACAGCCTACCTCCAGGAACGATTTCAGACTACTCAGCAAAGCAAAGACTCCTAGACGCCATGGACATCAAACTCAAGCGAGATGTCAAACCCCATATCACCTCAGACACCTCTTTCGACCAGCTAGTTGAAATCGCTGAGAAAAGAGACTCTATCGCTCACTCTACAGGACTCTATGGTAACAGAAATCAGCACAGCAATGCTATATCCAATGCAGTCTCCCAACCCAAGGCTAAAGAACCCAGAAACAACGCCCAAGGACCTTCCCAACGCTTCTCAAACAACACCTCCCAGCACACGAAGCTATCCCCTCAGGAAAAGGATAGAAGAAAGCGAGAAGACCGATGCTACTATTGTGGAAAACTAGGACACTACTCAAACGATTGCTATGAGAAGAAAGGAAATCAGCACAACAATCGAGGATATAACCAGAGAGGAAATGCAAGAAGAGGAGGAACAGAGAGAAGAGGAAAACCCCGCCGGTCCTACCATACTCAAGAGGAAGAACAGGACACCCTTACAGTCACAAATACTTCCAACCATGTAGGCCCATCTGGAACCGCCAACAGAGCCCTTGAAGCATACATTACAGTTAATGGCCACAAAGCAAAGGCCTTATTCGATACAGGAACCATGGGGGATAACCTAATCTCTGGAAAATTCGTCTCCACCTTCCAAATCCCTACCAAAGACCTCGATACCCCTATCAGTTTGAAAATGGCAGTTAAAGGATCTCGCTCAACCATCAATTACAAGGCCCAACCCTTGATCCAAGTAGAAAACGAAAAGGGCGACATCACCGATGCCTTAGTCTGCTCACTAGACAACTATGACATCTTTTTAGGAATGCCATACCTGACGGCCCATAATGCAGTAATCGATTGCGGAAATGCTATTATCACCTTCCCTGACAAGGGAGTCACCCTCACCTGCAAGAAAGCAAACAATGCCAGATTCTCTGCTATGGCAAATACCGATACCCCTGACTTCATTTCCGAATTTCCTGAAGTGTTCCCATCCAAGAAGATCACTGAACTACCGCCCCTTCGAGATATTAACCACCACATCAATCTAATTGATTCCACTTCGGCACCTAGCCCGAAAATGTTCACTGTCCCTGACAAAATCCTACCAGCATACAGAGAAATTATCGAGGACTGGAAGAATAAAAAAATAATCTACCCATGCGAAGCCAACAACCCAGTCAACATGTTCCCAAAGCTCAAACCCAATGGCGAAATCAGACTCCTAGCAGACCTGATCCCCAGGAACGATATCACTATCAAGAACGATAGCACTATTCCAAATCAATCTATGATTCTCAGAACTGTTGCCAGAGCAAATACAGATCTACCATTGACCTATCCAACTGGTATTTCCAAATTCGAGTAACCCCTAAAGATGAAACCCTCAACACAATCAAGACACCCTTCGGAACCTTTGCATGCAAGGTAATGCTGCAAGGAGATTGCAATGCACCATCTACAGCTATGCGAGTTATCGAATATGTCCTTGATGGACTAATTGGAAAAACAGTTTGGGCATACCTAGACGATATCACAATTTTCTCAGACACTTTTGAAGCTCATATCCGTGATATCCGCCAGGTTTGTAAGAGACTACAGGACCATAACATCAGAGCTTCCCCATCCAAGTGCAGATTTTTCGCCGATAAACTACCCCTTTAGGACATGTTATAGATGATCAAGGAATCCATGCAGACCCTGAAAAAATACGAGGAATCCAAGACTGGCACACCCCCAAATCGAAAAATGAATTACAAACCTTTATTGGTGTAGTCATATACCATGCTCAGTTCCTACCACACCTCGCTACCGCTAGCGCCCCTCTCTCGGATCTAATTGCCCAAAAAGATTTCGAATGGAGACCCCTGCATGAAGAGGCGTTTCAACAGATTAAACACCTAGCCAAAAATATCACCACCCTCCGTCCTATTGACTATAAGTCACACCACCAAATCTACCTCTTCACCGATGCTTCTAAAGTTGGAGCAGGTGCATGGATTGGCCAAGGACCTACCCCCGAAAAGGCACACCCTGCAGCATTCCATAGTCGAAAATTCGCCACTAGTCAGCTGCACTATCCTGTGCATGAGTTAGAACTCCTTGCAATTGTCGATGCTGTTCAATCATTCCACCCCATGCTCTTTGGTACCAGATTCACAGTAGTAACGGACAACAAAGCGCTATCATACTTCCTAGCTCAGACAAACCTCCCTTACCGCCAGACAAGGTGGAGAATGTTCCTCCAATCTTATGACTTCGATATTATCCACAGACCAGGGAAAGACAATGTCCTTGCAGACGCCCTCTCTAGGATATATGAGGAGCGCCATGCTAGCCCTGAAATGATCCTTGTGGACCCCTACTGAGAAAAAGTCTATAAAGGAAGCCTATTCTGCCATGACCAGTAGGACCAAGCACTACCTTAATCTCGCACACACCCTCGATCCTGAAAGCGAACCATCTTTTATCTCTCCTACCCCACTCAACCCTTTCGCTATACCTCAACACATATCAATGTGGAACACTGGAGATGTCCCAATCCCAGACTCGACAGAGGAAGACAAAATCGATCACCACCCAGGTCCTTTTGAACAAGGACTGGATCAGATGGAATCCACCCTGCAACAAGGAATCGAGGCGATGCAGAGTAACAAAGCCAGCACCGAAGGCCAGCCCCATGACCCCTCCGAAACCATGGTACTCATCCAAGCAGCTCAGGCACAGCTTGCAGGACTTGCACAGAGGATTCACAGCCCTTCAAACCATATGGAACGAGCTCTACGCCTCAACGCCATCACAAACTGCTTTGGAAGAATTCATGACTCCATTACCAAATTGGAATCAATTGCCCTCGCCAGCTCAGGATACTCTGCCAGCCCACCCCCCTCCACTTCCACTCCTCCCAGAGATGAGTTGGAACGATTTCTTACGTCTACCAGACATCGATCTATGCACTGGACAGCCTGTGTGTGGGATGAATGCGAAGCACACATGGATGGAAAGGACCGCCACTACTATCCCTCAGGACCCCGTCACATCCCTTCCCCTAGCCCCTTCTACTCTGCCTCCTGTTTCATCACCCCTCACCACCCTAAGCGCAGAGCAGAAGACAATGGGCTCTCCCTCCCGCTCTCACGAACGACAATGGACATCCAATATACCAGACTATAATCGCTACCCATGATGGACCCTCCTCGAATCATGCAGCACAGGATGATGACCTCCCGATCTCTGACGCTCCTGTTGACTACAATGACCCTTTCCCTGATGAACCATCCAGGGCCCTTGATGTTCGCGCCTTCCAGCTCACCCAGCACCTTAAAGGCAAGTGGTATTACAGTCTTCGAAAGGCTACCGCTACCGATCCTCTCTTTAATATCGTCAGCAAGAACACCAACCATCCAAGTTGGATTCTATATGATGGACTTCTTGTTAAAAGAGGGGAGGATGACAGTCGAGACTGTCCATATGTCCCCTATGAAGCTGCTTATGAAGGACAGAATATTAGGAACGAAATTATCAGAATCACCCATGAACAAATGGCACACATGGGAGCCCAGAAATGTTTCAAATACGCCTCCAGACACTTCTACTGGATGACCATGAGGAACGATTTCAAAGACTATATTCGCAGATGCCACCTTTGCCAGATGAACAAGCAACCTACAACCCTCCCTGACGGAGTTGTCACCCCTCTCCCGGTCCCCAGAGAACCATTCTCTTCGATTGCAATAGACTTTGCAGGACCTTTTCCAAGGACAACAAGAAGGATCTAATCCTGGTTGTGTTGGATCGTTTCTCTGGATTTACCTATCTCATCCCAGTATCCCAAAACATCACTGCAGTCGAAACTGCAAACCTCCTTATTGAACGAATCTTCTCTGTCCATGGTTTCCCTACGTCTATCGTCTCTGATAGAGACCCCAAGTTTACCTCCCGCTTCTGGATGCAGTTTATGGCCAACATCAAGATTGATCTCAACATGGCTACCGCTTACCATCATCAGACAAATGGCCAAACTGAACGAAGAATCAGGACCATTCGCCAATGCCTTCGAAATTTCGTTAACCCTAAAGGCACCAAATGGACTCGCCACCTTCCCCATGTCCAAACCGCCATCAATGCTGCTCCTAGTGACAGCACTGATCTCTCACCCTTTGAGATTACCTTTGGACGCATCATAAACCTCCTCCCTAGTGTTAAGGTCATGCCTACTGCCGTTCCTTCTGCTGATGATATTGCATCTCAGATTATGAAGAACCAACAGCTTGCAAGAACCGCCCTCCAAAAGGCCAGAGCTCGCCAGACTACCACTAGCCAAAAGAGACGCAAAGAAGGACCCCCAATTACCCCAGGAAAGACCGAAGTCACCCTCAGATCCGAACCCTATGTACACAAGATAGGACGAAACCACAAACTTGTTGGACCTTGGCTTGGACCTTTCTCAGTCCTCGAAGGCCCTGACAAACATGGTAACTATAAACTCAACCTCCCTCCCATCATGCAAGGAATCCACCCATGGATTCATCGCAGCCATCTTCGAATCTACCTCAGACCAAACCTTAAAGCCTTCCCAGGCCTTCCAGACCCCGCCTCTAAGGAACCAGTTACTATCGATGCATCTGGACAGCAAGAATGGGAAGTTGAAAAGTTTATGAAGGATCGAATCTATCGAAGGAAACGCCAATTCCTAATCCACTGGAAAGGCTATGACGAAATCGAAGCAACATGGGAACCCCTTGACGTCCTTGAAGGAGCCAGTACCGCTCTCAGAACCTACTGGTTTGATACCTATAACGAAACCATCCCCTTCCGCCTCCCTTGGACTCATAACGAATGTTGGTCAGCTTGGACAGTCCAGGAACCCGAATATCTCCCTCTATCACCAGAGCTTGACCCTGACGGATTTTGGGCCCCAATCCAAGACTCTGACTACTCCGAGACTGAAACCTGTTACTCTCTCCCCTCCCTTGAAGAAACTGAAATGGAAGCTTAACGGAATCATGTACCTTTCTTTTGTTTTATTTCTGTTAGGGGGAATGTAACGGAATCTACTATTATCTCTGCTACTCACTATACTGACGTTGGATATTGTCTATTTAGGATTCCCTAGTAATGCATATTCCTTCCTTGTACCTTTCTTATTGTTATAGTTTCCTATTGGGTAGTACCTTCCTCTACTCGCTTATTTGCACCCTTTGATGTTGTACCCAATTAGGATACCCTATGCTTTCCTACTATGTATTACTGGATTAGTACATCAGCAGCGATCCCTTGTTTGTTTGATTTCATTACTTGTTTTGTTAGTTATATCCTGTCGCTTCTATGACCTTGTTTAGGACTTAGATGTTTCGCTACTCATGTAGCTTTGTATTTTGATATTCGCTCTTTGGACAGGATATTTGGTTTTACTTTATTTGTATTTAAAGAGCTCGAGATCCCCTAAGGATTCGAACTCTCAAGCCTCACAGGAACGCTCTTCTTTAATATACTACAAGTTGAACGGTCACTCTATTAGTCCCTCATCTTTCTTATATCTCTTACAGAGATTCCACTCGACGCTTCCCCTCCTGTCCTTCAGTATCGCCGGATCTCCCTCTGGGAATCTCGCGATACCTAGAAGCAGGTTACAAGATTTCTAGTGTAGTCCTTACACTAACTCTGTCTCCGGCCGGGAACAGCTTTCTAGTACTAGTACTAAGACTACCCGTCACAGCCAACCTGTCTCCAGCTGGCAACAGTTTTTGCTTGTCTCCCTATAGCGTGAATCTAGCTGAGACTATATTTGTAGTATAGCTCTTACACCTGGTCTGTCTCCAGCCAAGAACAGATTTTTAGTACTAGGACTGAGCTACACTGCAATCCTCTCTCCGGCCGGGGATAGTGCCTCTCTTGTCACACTACACGGTGAATCATCTGGCTCTTAAACGATCTCCAGTATAGAACTGCGCATTACAGCAAACCTGTCTCCGGCCAGGAATAGATTTTTTCTTGTCCCCCTATGGCGTGAATCTGCCTAGAAATATATTTGTAGTATGGTTCCTACACCTGCTCTGTCTCCGGCCGGGCACAGATTTTTAGTACTAGGACTGTGCTATAATGCAATCCTGTCTCCGGCCGGGTACAAGTCTTCACTCGTCGCGCTATAGCCTGAATCTGGCTGTCAATAGATTTCTAGTGTAGTCCTTACACTAACTCTGTTTCTGCCCGGGAACAGCTTTCTACTACTAGTACTAGAACCGCCCGTCACAGCAAACCCATCTCCGGCCGGGAACTGTTTTTTTCTTGTCCCCTTATAGCCTGAATCTGCCTGGAAATATATTTGTAGTATGGTTCCTACACCTGTTGTGTCTCCGGCGGGGAACTGTTTTTTTCTTGTCCCCCTATAGCCTGAATCTGCCTGGAAATATATTTGTAGTATGGTTCCTACACATGTTGTGTCTCTGCCTGGGAACAGATTTTTAGTACTAGGACGGTGCTACATTGCAAAGCTGTCTCCGGCCGGGAACAGCTTCCTAGTACTAGTACTAGAACTGCCCGTCACAGCAAACCTGTCTCCGGCCAGGAACTGTTTTTTTCTTGTTGTCACAAACGGTGACTAGTGAAGGAATTGGTTTCACACTATTCACGGTTATGAATAGTAGGTTTGTAACGGAATCTACTATTATCTCTGCTACTCACTATACTGACGTTGGATATTGTCTATTTAGGATTCCCTAGTAACGCATATTTCTTCCTTGTACCTTCCTTATTGTTATAGTTTCCTATTGGGTAGTACCTTCCTTTACTCGCTTATTTGCACCCTTTGATGTTGTACCCAATTAGGATACCCTATGCTTTCCTACTATGTATTACTGGATTAGTACATCAGTAGCGATCCCTTGTTTGTTTGATTTCATTACTTGTTTTGTTAGTTATATCCTGTCGCTTCTATGACCTTGTTTAGGACTTAGATGTTTCGCTACTCATGTAGCTTTGTATTTTGATATTCGCTCTTTGGACAGAATATTTGGTTTTACTTTATTTGTATTTAAAGAGCTCGAGATCCCCTAAGGATTCGAACTCTCAAGCCTCAGAGGAACGCTCTTCTTAATATACTACAAGTTGAACGGTCACTCTATTAGTCCCTCATCTTTCTTATATCTCTTACAGAGATTCCACTTGACGCTTCCCCTCCTGTCCTTCAGTATCGCAGGATCTCCCTCTGGGAATCGCGCGATACCTAGGAGCAGGTTACAAGGTTTGTGTTTCCTCTCACATGACTCGCACTTGCGAGCCATAGTTATTATTGTTATATGTTTATGTTATGCGCGTGACCACACTTGGTGGTCACTTGAGATGTATTTTGCACATGACTCATAGTTATGAGTCATAAGTTTCGTGCATGTGACCCCTTTGGGCACATGACTAGTTAGGAGCGCGATGATTGGTTTTATGTATTGCGCAGTTGACTCATAGGAGTCAGCTGATGGATTTCACACTATGACTCGCTTAGAGTCATAGGGGCGTGTGACTTGGAGGTATGAGTCACCAGGGTTAGGTATGTGAGGAGGCGCCGATATAAAAGGCGAGGCTTGGGACCTGTAGTTAGCTCCTCACGCAGTCATCTAAGTACTTTCCTATCTACTATCTTGAATGATATTCTTTACATCCCCTCTTTATGATCGACATAGTATGAGAGCAGCGTTGTCAGTATACAACGTAGGAACGGCCTAAGAATGTTCTCATCTACTATATGGATTGATCGTCACCTATTGCACTATACCTCGTGAACTTGGAACGTTACATTTGACTGCGTCTCCCTTTTCAATACCTGACGATCACCAAAGGGACATGGACAGGGAATACCCTCAGGACTACAAACCCTTTCAAGGGGAGTACCTGAGCGGGGGAGAGGACCCTACGGCGTGGGTCCTAGGAAAAGAGCCCTGCATGGGGGGGCTATGAAGAAACTGGAATCCGGACGAACAACACGATCGGACATCAAAGGACAAGGACTGGAACCCTTTACTGGGACATCGAGTCAAAATACAAAAAACAGGATAACATCTGGCGAATAATCTACGAACGATATACAAGACGAACGACAAAAACAGCCAGACAAGAAGACAGAAACCGACCCCAAAATCGCAAATTTTTTTTTCTGATATTCTACACTCTATAGGGGGAAGAGGGGGGCTCGGAGGGTCGCTCTGTGGGACCAGAGCTGGGGAGAAATGAGCTAGTAAGGGGGTCAGGAGAGCCTGAGGGAAGAAGGCACACCCCTTACAAGGTTCAAGGAGAACGATATCGACAAGCAAACGAGAGAGAAGTGAAGACGAAGGAAGTACGAATGAACCTATCAATAGCAAGGTTCAATGAGAACGATATCGACAAGCGAACGAGAGAGAAGCGAAGACGAATGAAGTACGAATGAACCTATCAACAACAAGGTTCAATGAGAATGATATCGACAAGCGAACGAGAGAGAAGCGAAGACGAATGAAGTACGAATAAACCTACCAACAGCAAGGTTCAACAAAAACGATATCGACAAGCGAATGAGAATGAAGCGAAGACGAACAAAGAACGATTTTACTCCTAGAGATCTACTTCCAAGTTAAAACGGAAAGATCTCACCCCTACTTGAGAAGTTAAAATTCAGGAAAATTTTTTTTCTGAAATGATAGCCTTGTGGGACCAAGGCTAGGGGGAGGGGAGCGAAAACAATACTCGCCTCGGAGGGGGGGAAGAAATGAGCTACTGAAATACTCGCCTCGGAGGGGGGGAAGAAATGAGCTACTGAAATACTCGCCTCGGAGGGGGGGAAGAAATGAGCTACTTGTCTCGCAACAAAGGAAGCAACTGTAAAGTACAGTTAGCTACATACGAGATGGAAAGGAACCACACACGATTGATTCGAATCAAACGATGAAAGTACCTATGAACCTCAGAAGTCATAGGGAAGTCGGTCACCTACCACGAAACAACAACAAGAAACCTCTCTACACAGGATAGCGGATGAACGACGGCCAAGAACGATAGGAGTCAAGAGTACTCAGCTATCGAAACAACAAACAAGAAAAGAAGAGGAAGGAAGAAAAGAAGCAACACGCCGTGGGAACACCCCACTGGATGGAAGTACCTATTGGACATTAGTAGCCATAGGGAATGTTGTCTCTGATCAACCGACCAAGGAGAAACCAAAGGGTTTATCTGCGATGGAAAGCGGATACACGAAATGATCAGAAGACAACAAACGACCAAAGGATTACGACACAGGATGAAGGATAAGCATTAACCGATGCACGAAATGATCAGAAGACAACAAGCGACCGAAGGATTACGACACGGGATGCATGATAAGCATTAACCGATGCAGGAAAAGGTCAGAAGACAACAAACAACCAAACAATTACAACACGAGAGGCATGATAAGAAACGGCCTATGCAACCGAAGGATCACACCACAAAGAACGAACGAGAAATCACACCACTCCACAAGAAAAGAGAAACATACGATATGCACAGGACGAGAAGAAAATGATTACACTCGACAAGAGAAGAGAAACATACGATATGCACAGGACGAGAAGAAAATGATTAACAAGGAAAAGGAAGACAGTGCGAGGACGGATTCGCATAAGAGGCAGCCAGTCGGCACGACAGAGGAAGAGGACCAGCAAGCTTCGACATACTGAACAACCTACCTCCTACCCTCATCGATAAGCCTTTTATCCTTTCCAAACTCTACCACTACCTACGATTACACCACACGAACAACATGAGGTACCCTACACTACAGAACGGGGAGGCAAGCAATGCCACCAAGAAGACTGAGACGCCACACACCGCCATGAGTTGGACAGCCTGCTTTGATGACGGGTGCCTTGTGCACCTAAGCGATAAACAAGGGGCATATTTCCCCCAACGAACGAACCGACGACAGCCCCAACGCAAGGGCAAGAAAGTGCGCTGGGGTGAGCCAGCGGAGGAACCGAAGGCCCACCACGAGGTGGGGCAGTTCGTGGTCGAACTGCAGGAAGAGATGGTGAGGATGGTTGAGGAGATGGGCCGCCTCAAGGAGGAAAATCGTGCAATGAAAAGAAGGGTAGTCATCGCGGAGGAGAATGCCCGCCGGGCATCGATCAGCGACCGACGCCGCGCATATGAGAAGCTCGAGATTCAGACTCGAGTACGACGAGCGGCAGAAGAAGTGGCCAAGTTGGCCAAAGCAATCGAAGAAGATAAGGAGTTTGCCGATTTCATCGGCATTAGAGGTAAAGGGAAAAGAGTGGGGAACGGAGGAGAATACCAATGGAGCTGGGGCTACGAAGCCAGATGAAATGACCGCCTCATGGGATTGAGGCGAAGGAATTAAGAGAAGGAAGGTTTTAGGATCGTGGGACCGATCCTAGTGGGGGAGGGAGCTAATGTCACAAACGGTGACTAGTGAAGGAATTGGTTTCACACTATTCACGGTTATGAATAGTAGGTTTGTGTTTCCTCTCACATGACTCGCACTTGCGAGCCATAGTTATTATTGTTATATGTTTATGTTATGCGCGTGACCACACTTGGTGGTCACTTGAGATGTATTTTGCACATGACTCATAGTTATGAGTCATGAGTTTCGTGCATGTGACCCCTTTGGGCACATGACTAGTTAGGAGCGTGATGATTGGTTTTATGTAATGCGCAGTTGACTCATAGGAGTCAGCTGATGGATTTCACACTATGACTCGCTTAGAGTCATAGGGGCGTGTGACTTGGAGGTATGAGTCATAGGGGCGTGTGACTTGGAGGTATGAGTCACCAGGGTTAGGTATGTGAGGAGGCGCCGATATAAAAGGCGAGGCTTGGGACCTGTAGTTAGCTCCTCACGCAGTCATCTAAGTACTTTCCTATCTACTATCTTGAATGATATTCTTTACATCCCCTCTTTATGATCGACATAGTATGAGAGCAGCGTTGTCAGTATACAACGTAGGAACGGCCTAAGAATGTTCTCATCTACTATATGGATTGATCGTCACCTATTGCACTATACCTCGTGAACTTGGAACGTTACACTTGTCCCCCTATAGGGTGAATCTGGCTGGTAATATATTTGTAGTATGGTTCTTACACCTGCTTTGGCTCCGGCCGGGAACAGATTTTTAGTACTAGGACTGTGCTACACTGCAATTCTGTCTCCGGCCAGGTACTGTTCCTCTCTCGTCGCACTATAGCGTGAATCTGGCTCTTAAACGATTTCTAGTACAGTCCTTACACTAACTCTGTCTCCGGCTGGAAACAACTTTCTTGTATTATTACTCGGACTGTGCGTCTCAGCAACCCTGTCTCCAGCCAGGTATAGCTTTTTTCTTGTCAACCTATCGCCGGGATCTGGCTGGGAATATATCCGCGGTATGCCCATTACACCTGCTCTGTCTCGGGCTGAGAACAGCTTTCTTTTCCTGTGCTTAAGTGCCCAAGTGTCTCAGGCCTGGAACAGATATCTAGTACTAGGACTTAGCTACACTCCAATCCTGTCTCAGACCGGGTACAATTCTTTACTAGTCCGGCTATAGCGTGAATCTGGCTGTGAATAAATCTCTAGTATCATTCTTACACCAACTCTGTCTCTGACAGGGAACAGATATCTAGTACATGCACTTGGCTAAACTGCAATCCTGTCTCCGACCGGGTACAGTTCTCTACCTCGCCGACTGTAGGGTTAGGGTTAGTCCACGAGCGAGCGAAGCGAGCAAGTGGAGAGGTCTACTGTGTAGACGGTAGAGGCAGAGGGAAAAGTCTTTGCTGTAAAGCCGAAGGTGCAGACCGGCAAACTTTGATCGTAGTCATGATTGCTGAGGCGGTTTCGTCTTATCTGCTTGATAGACTCTTCAGTGCACGGGGCGAGGGGGGATACTTATACCCGACGCCGGCTTGTATGCGGAATTATCACTCGGAAATCGTCTCGATTTGCGTAGTGTGCGAAGTATGTGTTTTTTCAATGAAAGAAAGTGAAGTTGGTGTCAAAGGACTCTGAGATCAATGGTTTCGCGCGTCTACATGAGCAAGAACCACCGAAGTGGGCGTCAACGGACTCTGGATTCCACCGAACTACTCGCTACATGAGCAAGAACAACGACTCTGTCCAATCAAATGGCACAAATGCAACACGTTGGCGGTGTTTTCGCGTAGGTGTGGGTGGGATGGTGCAGGCGGCCACTTCTCCATAGTGGTTGCGCCCCACTCTCGTGCGTCGGCGACCTCGTATCCTAAGCGAGGTGTGGGTCGAGCGGTGAGAGGATCCCTGTTATGCACGCCGGAACCGGAAGGATGTCTTAATAGGGCTACCGAACGCATCCGCAAGCGCAATGCGCCCGGATATGCCGGATCGTGACATTGCATGCCATAGGCATGCACAGTCATGCATGCATGATGCATGTCTGACCGCTGTCTGGGAAATAATTTCCGGATTCAGTAATCTATAGCGGGAGGGAAAACATTACCTGTTCGGGAAGGGTGTTACACCTTCCTAATTGGTAACGGGACAGGACTTCCTATTTCGGACAGTCACGTGTGCCAAGCCTTCAGCCTCAGTCCAAGACACCTCATGAGACGCCACATCACGTCCTTACTACCAGCCACAACGCCACAGCGCCGCAACCCCACAGCGCCACCATCACGTGGTACGCCACAACGTCACAACTCCACAACGCCTTACTACGCCACACCTGGTTAAGCACCGAGCGAGCGAAGCGAGCAAGGTGTAGAGTACACTGAGTGTACAGGTTAGGAGTGAAAGGTAGAAGAGTTGTTGAGAGAGGAAGTGCGTAGACAAGTTCGAAGGCGATGAAGGCAGTCCAAGGGTTGCTTGTTTCGTCTCTGTGTGATGGAGACTCTTCAGTACGACTTGGGCGGAAAGCAGAGCATTATATGTTGGATCCTTTCCGGCTATGCGGCACACGAGATACACACCTCTTTTCGAGTGGTATGACGGTCCTTCGAACTTGTGGTGCGAACGGACGATGTGGTTGGGTGAACCCTCACACAAATTACCGTAGTAATTTCTTGGTGGTGTGAGGGAATTTGTTGCGCGCGTCGGCGACCTCGTATTCTAAGCGAGGTGTGGGTCGAGCGGTGAACAATCCCTGTATCACGCCGGGTCCGGAAGGATGTCTGGTTTAGGCAATTGAACTCAACCGCCCAAGCGATACGCCCGGATATGCCGGATCGTGACATTGCATGCATATCGCATGCACGGTCATACATGCAGGATGTATGTGTGACCGCCCCGGATAATATTCCCGGATTCAGCAATTTTTCGCGAGAGGGAAAACATTACCTGTTTAGGAAGTGTTCTACGACTTTCCTAATCGGGGTAAGGCACTGACTTCCTAAACGGGAAAGTCACGTGTGCCAAGCTCCTCAGTCTCAGTCCAAGCCACCGCCATGCGACGCCATATCACGTGCTACTACCAAGCCACAACGCCACAGCGCTACAGCAATTAAGCCACAGCGCCACAACGCCTTAATACGCGACACTCTAGCCACCGCCACAAGGGTTAGGGTTAGGGTTAGGGTTAGGCCAAGAGCGAGCGCAGCGAGCAAGCGGTGGATGGTACTGTGTACCGGTAAAAGACTTGAAGTGAAGAGTGTTGTAAAAAAACGAGGAGCCTAGACAAGTTCTAGTGCAATGATGTCAATAGAAGTGATGCTTGTTTCGTCTTATTGTTCGTAAGACTCTTCAGTACGCTGGGCGACCGGGTATATTTATGTTCAATCCTCCTCGGGGTCAGGAAGGGTCACTCGGAAAAGATTTATTATACTTCCGTAGTGTGAGAACGTACTTTTCCAAAAGGTAAAGAGAAGTTGGTGTCAACGGGCTCTGAATGCAATGGTTTCGCACGCCTACATGAGCAAGAACACTCGAAAGTGGTATCAACGGGTTCTGGATTCCATCGTATTACTCGCCTACATGAGCAAGAATAACGACCTCGACCAATTAGATCGTACAGTGTCAGCACGTTGCCTGTGCTGTCTCGGTGTGGAAGCGGGATGGTCGGACGAACTACGTTCCGTAGTGGTTGCGCCCCATTCTCGTGCGTCGGCGACCTCGTATTCTAAGCGAGGTGTGGGTCGAGCGGTGAGAGGATCCCTGTAATATACGCCGGAGCCGGAAAGGATGTCCTAATGCGGTTACCGAACACAACCGCAAGCGCAAGGCGCCCGGATATGCAGGATCGTGACAGTGCATGCGTATGCATGCACTGACAGGGGGGCGCATCATGCGGACCCCTGTTCAGCCCCCGGATTTTTATTCCGGATTTAGTAATTCTAAACGAGAGGGAAAACATTACCTATTCGGGAAGGATGCTACACCTTCCTAATCGGTAGCGGGACATAACTTCCTCTTCGGGAAAGTCACGTGTGCCAAGCTCAGCAGCCTCAGTCCAAGCCACCGCCACGCGACGCAACGTCACGTGCTTACTACTCAGCCGCAACGCCACAGTGCCACAACGCCACAGCGCCACCATCACGTGGTACGCCACAACGCCACAACGCCACAACGCCTTACTACGCCACACTTAGTTAGGGTTAGGGGTTCGGGTTCGGGTTAGACCACGAGCGAGCGGAGCGAGCAAGCGGAGAGGTCTACTGTGTAGACGGTAGAGGCAGAGGGAAAAGTCTTTGCTGTAAAGCCGAAGGTGCAGACCTGCAAACTTTGATCGTAGTCGTGATTGCTGAGGCGGTTTCGTCTTATCTGCTTGATAGACTCTTCAGTGCACGGGGCGAGGGGGGATACTTATACCCGACGCCGGCTTGTTTGCGGAATTATCACTCGGAAATCGTCTCAATTTTCGTAGTGTGCGAAGTATGTGTTTTTCCAAAGAGAGAAAGTGAAGTTGGTGTCAACGGACTCTGAGATCAATGGTTTCGCGCGTCTACATGAGCAAGAACCACCGAAGTGGGCGTCAACGGACTCTGGATTCCACCGAATACTCGCTACATGAGCAGAACAACGACCCTGTCCAATCAAATGGCACAAATGCAACATGTTGGCGTGTTGTCGCGTAGGTGTGGGTGGGATGGTGCAGGCGGCCACTTCTCCGTAGTGGTTGCGCCCCACTCTCGTGCGTCGGCGACCTCGTATCCTAAGCGAGGTGTGGGTCGAGCGGTGAGAGGATCCCTGTTATGCACGCCGGAACCGGGAGGATGTCTAAATACGGCTTCCGAACGCATCCGCAAGCGCAATGCGCCCGGATATGCCGGATCGTGACATTGCATGCCAAGGCATGTACGGTCATGCATGCATGATGCATGTCTGACCGCCACCGGGAAATAATTTCCGGATTCAGTAATCTATAGCGGGAGGGAAAACATTACCTGTTCGGGAAGGGTGCTACACCTTCCTAATCGGTAACGGGACAGGACTTCCTATTACGGACAGTCACGTGTGCCAAGCCTTCAGCCTCAGTCCAAGCCACCTCACGTGACGCCACATCACGTGCTTACTACCAGCCACAACGCCACAACGCCGCAACGCCACAGCGCCACCATCACGTGGTACGCCACAACGCCACAACGCCACAACGCCTTACTACGCCACACCTGGTTAGGGTTAGGGGTTCGGGTTAGGGGTTAGGGTTCGGGTTAGGGTTAGGCGAGGGTTAGGATTATCAGTCCATGGCCAAGCTTATTTCCTCCAGTCTTGCGAGGACTGAATAATGGCATGAGTACAGTTGGCGTATGCGCCAATGTCGTGGAAAATCGTCCAGATTAGGGCCGAAGCCTATCACTCAACGTCACTAGTCTCAGAGAACGTTTCGTACTAAGGTTCACTCGATCACGGTCTCTCACATCAGTGGGAAGTCGTCCCGTGGCGCGCTTTTTCCCTAGCAAGGTGGACCGGGAGGGTTTACGGATCATTACCGTTCCTATTCCGTTCAGGACCTTTCAGTGCGTGGCCATAGCAAAGGGGAGGACTGTCGCGACTAGGTCTGCCCAGTTAATTACACCCTTCAAGGCTTTCAGTCCCAGATCCCGAGGGAAATGTATTTATACCCATTCCGCGGGCAGGACCGACACGACTAACAAGTGTTAGGAGTGAAAATCTTTAGATTCATTATGTCCCTTACTACCGGCGAGGCGCTATCTCGCTTTCGTTCGTCTGACGACGGGGTCATCCACTGGCTATCCGACGGCAGTCCGTCGTATATACTCACAGGTCTGGAAGCGAATCCGAAGATATGCGTCTTATACCAAGTTAGCTAGAAGTGTCATGCCAGTCGTAGTTCTACTATGGTGGGTAGATTTACCTACATGTTCCTTGGGAAGTTGAGCCTGAGCTGGCTAAGCTCCCACCTGCACAAGTGAATCCGTAACGGGAGTGGGGATACTCCTAGGATTCGTCGGGTTCCTGTAATTGATCCAGGACCTCGTTAGCCTCTTCTACAATAGAGGTTTGTAGTATGTCCGCGTTGTAACGGTTATTAATCTCACCTAAGTTCCTAAAACGGCGGAGAGATAATCTAACGTCATGGATGTGACCGAGCGGTGATTTCTCAATGTCTCGGCCGTCAACCATGGCGGTCCATACTTTGTGCAGGTCTATGTGCTTCCACACATTATTATACTCGGATTTGAGCCAGAGGGAGTCACTTCCCGTTGCCTCGGGTGCGTCTTTATACCTTGCATCCCATCTGTTCCTGGATTCGTTCTTAATCCATTTGTGTAATAATGCGCCAGGGTAGCCGCGAGAGAGATATATGCTCTTCACATATGATATCTCTTGTAGTATGTATCATAGTTACTACAGATGCGTGCCATCCTACTGATCTCCCGCAGAAGCGGCACGTTTCACGTGTTCCGGGTGGTAAGAAGACCATGGTAAGCGTTCATAGCTGTTCAGTGGCTTGCGGTAAGACTTAAAAGAGAAATATACTCCAGCCTCCTGCGTTATTTGCTGGTCGAGAAAGTTGATCGTTTTCTCGTCCACTGACCAGGTGAGCTCTAAGCCGTCAGCTTTAATGCTGTCGAGTTGAGCTCGGGCAGCCTTATAGTTAGGTGCCTCAATAATGACAAAGACATCATCGATGTATCGTTTGTAGAGCACGAATTTGTGCTGGAACGCTTCTTCAAAGTGGCCATGTAGAGGTTAGCTACGTCAGGCGCAGCAGGGATACCCATAGCAAGGCCCTCTTTCTGGTGGAAGAATTTGCCATTGTGTTTGAAAACCAGGAAATCGTCTGACCATCTGGCCAGATTCAGAATAATATCTGATCGTTCCATTCCCGTAACTCTTCACCTAGGATTCGGTGAGCACGTTTTGTGGGATATTTGGATACATGGCGGTAACATCGCCAGTTGCAAGCCAATATCGTTGTTGAGTCGATTTTCTTTTTACGTCCAATAGTGCTTTGGCCAGGTCATGAGTGCTTTCAAGGATCCATGGGTACTCTCGTACACATATTTTGAGTATCATAGACAGGACTTTGCTCGCGTTAGCGAGGGGGTAACTATGTCATGGAACGATAGGCCTCAATGCCCATGGATTCTTATGACTTTGGGAGTCCATGAAACTTAGGAACATTGGCTCTGGCGTTATCTAGTGTCAAGTCTGCAAGTATAAGTCCTTGACCTCTTGCGGGAGGTCGGGGTCGTCATATGACAGATCTCGTTACGGGCTTGTGTAATCATTTGGAGGTATATTTCTCGGAAATATTTACAAAGTCTGTATTGTTAAGTACGAGACTATCTAGTTTCTCAGCGTACCAGTCACTACTTACTACGGTAGTGCCCAGGTTTTTGTCTGATTGGAGGACCAGGAGGTTGTTAGCCTTTCTCCATTCTCTTAGCTGTGAGAGTGCTCCGCGGTGACTAGGGACGTTGGGAGCATTCACGGTCGTACTTGGTATGGCTTCGATTTGCCGAAGCATTTCAAGGCGCCCTTTTTCCAACAAGGCTAAGACCCATAAGGGTGATTTATCTGGTACCGCAGTAGTTTCCGGTCTTCGGATTCTAAATTGTGGGTTCTCATCTAAGAAACTGTTGTTCTTTTTCATTTAGCTAAAGTATACAATCCATTATATTCTACGCGAAAGGGATATGTAAGATTCTAGCGGTAACGATACAGAAAAAGTGGAAGGAAATAAGAAACGGTGACCCATGCTGAGCAAACCATCTATATTCTCAGGTATAGATTTAACCCCCGGGCCGAGTTTCACTTTAAAATCAGCTTTGACAAACTCGGGGAGAGGTAAGCGTGACTGGATGATGGAACGGCGTGTGTCCGGGTGTAGGTCTAATATTTCCTTTGGCAGAGAGGAAGGTTTAGCGGGAGTCCACTTACAGGATAGAACTAGTTCTTTTTCCTTTCTTCTTCTGCTGTCCAATGCTCGCACCACTTGCAGTCCTTGGACGCTTTTTCTGGGTGGTGGTAGCATTCCCGGATTTCCCTTTGGGAGGGGCGGGAGCGGACTTTTTTGGAGCTTGCCGAGGTCCGGTCTTCTTCTTCGTGGCAGGCTGTTTTCCTTTTGCCTAGAAGAGAATTAGTGACGTGGTTATGAGAGTTGAGAGTATTCCACGAACATACCTGACCAGTTTTCGGCTTTTGTTGAAGATTCATTTTCTTCAACTCGTTTATCAGGGCCTCTTTTGCCAGCGATTGCATGTCGGTAGTAGTTCCGTCAGCATCTTTCATAGCGGTGTCGGCGCCTGATACCTCGCTCTTTTTAGCCTCAACTAAGGCTAGGGCTTGTTGCGTCTTAATGCGCGAGAAGTCCCAGAGTTTGGTGACCCAGTAGGGGACAAGACCTTTAGCGATGTTTAGGTCTTGTTTGAGAATGTCAGGAATGGCGATGCCAATGAGACCCAGCTCCTCGGGTTTCTTTTCCTTCTCAGTGTATTTCCCCAGGGCCGACAGAGTGTCGTCCCAGTCTTTGTCCAGGCTTGGACGAAAGCAGCTGACATAGCAGCGGGAGAACATTTTTTATCGAGGTGTTTGACCTCTATCTCTTTTACCGCAATGGTGCGAGAGAGTGCCTCTTCTTTCTGGAGGTTGAACCATGTTACTGATTCAGAAAGAGATTTGGCAACGGCATCACGGGCTTCCTTACAAGATTGAATGGACTTGAAAGGGTTGTGCATTCCTTCGATGAACGTAGGAAACGTGTGCTTGTTCTGATGTTCGAGGTACCCGGCCAGCGTCTTTCGAGCGGTAGAGAGCTTTGCGGCGAGGTCGAGGGAGGAGCGGAACATCGGTTCGAGGAGGTCGCGATAGCGAGAGGAGACAGTGTTAATGAGTTGTCCCATGTTTGTAGCGGTCGCTATGGCGTGCCGGGTGAACTCAACGATTTTCTCAGGATCGTTACCGGCGGTGCCAGCATATGAGGTAGCGATAGCGGCGGGGGAAGCACCTCTTTTGTCCAACATTTTGTGGAAGGCAGAGGGTCGGGTATAGTGAGAAGAAGACATCGTATCGTAGAGGGATGTGGTAAATGAAGAGAGGGTTCTCGGTTAGAGTTAGTCCACGAGCGAGCGCAGCGAGCAAGTGGAGAGGTCTACTGTGTAGACGGTAGAGGCAGAGGGAAAAGTCTTTGCTGTAAAGCCGAAGGTGCAGACCGGCAAACTTTGATCGTAGTCGTGATTGCTGAGGCGGTTTCGTCTTATCTGCTTGATAGACTCTTCAGTGCACGGGGCGAGGGGGGATACTTATACCCGACGCCGGCTTGTATGCGGAATTATCACTCGGAAATCGTCTTAATTTTCGTAGTGTGCGAAGTATGTGTTTTTCCAAAGAGAGAAAGTGAAGTTGGTGTCAACGGACTCTGAGATCAATGGTTTCGCGCGTCTACATGAGCAAGAACCACCGAAGTGGGCGTCAACGGACTCTGGATTCCACCGAACTACTCGCTACATGAGCAAGAAGAACGACTCTGTCCAATCAAATGGCACAAATGCAACACGTTGGCGGTGTTGTCGCGTAGGTGTGGGTGGGATGGTGCAGGCAGCCACTTCTCCATAGTGGTTGCGCCCCACTCTCGTGCGTCGGCGACCTCGTATCCTAAGCGAGGTGTGGGTCGAGCGGTGAGAGGATCCCTGTTTATGCACGCCGGAACCGGGAGGATGTCTAAATACGGCTACCGAACGCATCCGCAAGCGCAATGCGCCCGGATATGCCGGATCGTGACATTGCATGCCAAGGGCATGCACGGTCATGCATGCATGATGCATGTCTGACCGCCACCTGGGAAATAATTTCCGGATTCAGTAATCTATAGCGGGAGGGAAAACATTACCTGTTCGGGAAGGGTGCTACACCTTCCTAATCGGTAACGGGACAGGACTTCCTATTACGGACAGTCACGTGTGCCAAGCCTTCAGCCTCAGTCCAAGCCACCTCACGTGACGCCACATCACGTGCTTACTACCAGCCACAACGCCACAACGCCGCAACGCCACAGCGCCACCATCACGTGGTACGCCACAACGCCACAACGCCACAACGCCTTACTACGCCACACCTGGTTAGGGTTAGGCCACGAGCCAGCGAAGCGAGCAAGTGGTAGATGGTACTGTGTACCGGGAAAAGACTTGAAGTGAAGAGTGTTGTAAAAAAGGCGAGGAGCGTAGACAAGTTCTAGTGCAATGATGTCAGTAGAAGTGATGCTTGTTTCGTCTTATTGTTCGTAAGACTCTTCAGTACGCTGGGCGACCGAGCATATTTATGTTCAATCGTCCTCGGGGTCAGGAACGGTCACTCGGAAAAGATTTATTATACTTCCGTAGTGTGAGAACGTGTTTTTCCAAAAAGGTAAAGAGAGGTTGGTGTCAACGGGCTCTGAATGCAATGGTTTCGCGCGCCTACATGAGCAAGAACACTCGAAAGTGGTGTCAATGGGTTCTGGATTCCATCGTACTACTCGCCTACATGAGCAAGAACAACGACCTCGACCAATTAGATCATACGGTGTCAGCACGTTGTCTGTGCTGTCTCGGTGTGGTAGCGGGATGGTCGGACAAACTACGTTCCATAGTGGTTGCGCCCCACTCTCATGCGTCGGCGACCTCGTATTCTAAGCGAGGTGTATGTCGAGCGGTGAAAGGATCCCTGTAATGCACGCCGGAGCCGGAAGGATGTCTCAATACGGTTACCGAACACAACCGCAAGCGCAAAGCGCCCGGATATGCCGGATCTTGACATTTCATGCGTATGCATGCACTGACAGGGGGGCGCATCATGCAGACCCCTGTTCAGCCCCCGGATTTTTATTCCGGATTTAGTAATTTTTAACGAGAGGGAAAACGTTACCTATTCGGGAATGATGCTACACCTTCCTAATCGGTAACGGGACATAACTTCCTCTTCAGGAAAGTCACGTGTGCCAAGCTCATCAGCCTCAGTCCAAGCCACCGCCACGTAACGCCACGTCACGTGTTTACTACTCAGCCACAACGCCTCAACGCCGCAACGCCACAACGCCACCATCACGTGGTACGCCATAACGCCCCAACGCCACAACGCCTTACTACGCCACACCTGGTTAGGGTTAGGGGTTCGGGTTAGGGGTTAAGGTTCGGGTTAGGGTTAGGCAGGGGTTAGGATTATCAGTCCATGGCCGAGCTTAATTCCATCGTTCGTTGTGTATATCCAATTTAATGGCATAAACTACTAGATTACGGTTTGCCTGTACTTTGGCGTGAAGCGCCTATACAGCATGGAAAATCGTCCAGATTAGGGCCGAAGCCGATCACTCAACGTCACTAGTCTCAGAGAACGTTTCGTACTAAGGTTCAATCGCTAGCCCAGTCTCTCACATCAGTGGGAAGTCGTCCCGTAGGCGCGCTTTTTCCCTAGCAAGTTGGACCGGTTTATCACGTATCATTACCGTTCCTATTCCGTTCAGGACCTTTCAGTGCGTGGCCATGTCTAAAGGGGAGGACTGTCGCAACTAGGTCTGCGCCAGTTAATTACACCCTTCAAGGCTTTCAGTCCCAGATCCCGAAGGAAATGTATTTATACTCTATTCCGCAGAGCAGGACCGACACCTCTAACAAGTGTTAGGAGTGAAAATCTTTAGATTCATTATGTCCCTTACTACCGGCAAGGCGCTATCTTGCTTTCGTTCGTCTAACGACGGGGTCATCCATATGGCTATCCCACGGCAGTCCGTCGTGCAACACTCGACCATTGATGCGCTTACGAAAAGCGTCTTACCTCTCAGGTGTGGGAGTTAGCAAACCGTTCCTGGTGTCTCGTTTGAGGACACCTACCATTGTTCCTTAGGGAAATTCAAGAATGTTTGTTTGAAATTCCCGTACTGCATAATCTGAGGGCGAGAGGAAGTCGGAACTATCGGCAGTATGTCGCCTTGCTCGAGTATCGTCTCAGTCTCGTCTACAGCGAGGCCCTTTAGTATGTCAGCGTTGTATCTATTGTTGATCTCGCCAAGGTTCCTAAACCTCTTGAGAGATAACTTGATATCGGTGATAGCGTTGAGTGGGTACCTTTGAAAGTTACCTTCATCGCACATCGCTGTCCATACCTTATGCAGGTCTATGTGCTTCCACACGGTATTGTATTCTGACTTTAGCCAGAGGGCTCCTTCCTCCCGTGATTCCGGGGCGTCTTTATATATAGAGTCCCATCTGTTCCTAGCTTCTTGCTTGTTCCAGGATGACAATACTGTGACCGGATAACCGCGTTTCAAATAGATGTCTCTAACTTGTCCTATTTGTTCGAAATATGTTCCATGATTTGAACATAATCGTGCGATCCGGCTGACCTCTCCGCAGAATGCGGCACGTTTCACCTGTAATGGGTGGTAAGAGGTCCATGGTAAGCGTTCATAGCTGTTCAGTGGCTTGCGATAAGGCTTGAAACTAAAATATTTAGTAGCCTCTTGAGTAATACTCAAGTCGAGAAAGTCGATCGTTTTCTCGTCCACTGACCATGTGAGCTGTAGTCCGTCTGCTTGAATGACGGAGAGTTGCTCGAGCGCCTCCTTGCGAGTGGGGGCGTCAACAAGAACAAATACATCGTCGATGTATCTTTTGTAGAAGGGGAATCTCCCCGCAAAACTATCCTCGAAGTAGTCCATGTATAGGTTCGCCACATCAGGTGCGGCAGGAATTCCCATGGCGAGGCCATTCTTTTGGTAGAATAGTTTGTTCTTGTGTTTGAATACCAAGAAGTTGTCACTCCACTTAGCGAGATTTTTAATCATCTCTGGGTAGTGATGGTCTTCAGGCGCTACAGCCTTGGCTTGTTCATATAGAATGTTATGAGCCCTCTCGCGAGGGATATTGGGGTACATGGCAGTAACATCACCGGTACATAACCAATATTTAGAGCCATGTGGTATTACGATTGTTTCGAGGGCACGGGCCAAATCCTGTGTACTTTCAAGTATCCAGGAACTCTCACGAACGCGTAGCTTAAGGATCATACTCAAGACTTTTGATGCGTTAGTCATCGGGTAACTGTGACAAGGAACGATGGGGCGTAATGCCCAAGGCTTTTTGTGAACTTTTGGTAACCCGTGGAATTTGGGTATGTTCTTTAATGCCTCTTCTTTAGTCACATTAGCAAGTATGTAGTCTTTAATCTCAGGGAACAGCTGAGGGTTGGTTGATCCTTGAATCTCGTCGCGAGCCTGTTTGATAAGCGAGAGATATTGGTCTTCGCTGATTTCTACAAAGTCTGCGTTATGGTGTACGAGATTATCTAACATGGTAGAGTACCACTCACTACTTACTACGGTAGTGCCTAAATTTTTGTCTGACTGGAGGACTAGGTAATCGTTCTCTTTTCTCCAGTTGATTAACTGTTTCAACTCTATGACTGCTTCACATGTTAGGTTCGAGAAGGGGGTTAGAAATGTGAGTGACATTTCATGATTCCATTAAACTATTTGATGCTTAATCCTTATTAATACTGATATATTGATAGCTTTTCCTCTTTTATTATGCAATAATATATTATTACACTAGTATCTATCAGTTAAATCGTTTAATACCTGCATTTTTGCAAAATTCCGTACATCATACCAAGTGAATGTGAGTGATATTTCATGATCCCATACAATTCATTAAATACTTTTCACCATGTAATTACTCCATCAGTTTTACTTCTTTCAACCTGAGACTTTTCCAATATTCTAGTTTAATATCCCTCCCCATTCTCTGAACGTTTCGTCTAATTCCGTCAACGGCAGCATGCTGTATTTATTGCGGTCGCCATCCGTCTACTAAGTAATAAGATACTTAGTTTTGCTTCTTTCGACCTGATACTTTCGGTATAGCCTAGTTCAATATCCCTCGTGATCCTGTGAAAGTTTCGTCCAATTCCGTCAACTGTAGCATGCTGTATTTATTGCAGTCGCCATCTCTCTACTAAGTAATAAGATACTTAGTTTTGCTTCTTTTGACCTGATACTTTCAGTATAGCCTAGTTCAATATCCCTCCCCATTCTCTGAAAGTTTCGTCCAATTCGGTCAACTAGAGCATGCTGTATTTATTGCGGTCGCCATCCGTCTAATAAGTAATAAGATACTCATTTTTGCTTCTTTTGACCTGATACTTTCAGTATAGCCTAGTTCAATATCCCTCCCCATTCTCTGAAAGTTTCGTCCAATTCGGTCAACTACAGCATGCTGTATTTATTGCGGTCGCCATCCGTCTAATAAGTAATAAGATACTCATTTTTGCTTCTTTTGACCTGATACTTTCAGTATAGCCTAGTTCAATATCCCTCCCCATTCTCTGAAAGTTTTGTTCAATTCCATCCACTATAGCATGCTGTATTTTTTGCGGTCGCAAGTATTCAATTAATCGTATGGTATATTTACTTCTCTTCGTATCTAATAAGACTTGAAGTTTAAAATACATCACTATGAAATACTCTCCTTGTCAAGTTGAATTGTCTTTTATTAATCTGATTTTACTGTATTTGTTGTCTAATATTGCATCCCTGTCCCTGCCCCTTCCTTGACCCCTCTATGTCGTTTCGATACTAGACTTAGGCACTCTTCTATCTTCTTTTTATTTATTTCTCTCTCCTTTTTTTTATTTCTCTCCCTATCCTACCTCTTTTCCTCTTTCTTTATTTACCTTTCTCCTTCATTTTCCCTTCTTCTCACTTTTTTTCATTTGCCCTCCTGCCTTTCTTCTTTCCTCACCCTTTTCTCTACTGTATTTAAATTCTTTTACTACCCAACCATTTTTTCTAATCTCGTGACATATACCCCACCCCCTTGCCAACAATAGTACAACCCATGATCTGATACTAGTATGCTCCCCTATACTTTCTTTCCAACCAGATTCCATTTCTTTCAAATCTTTCCTTTTACTAACATAACTGCCCTATAAGTATCCATGTTTTTCATACTTTACATTCTTTCTTACTTCTATTTAGAATTCTCCTCTAGTTTTGGCTTTTAATAATCTTTCTTTATTTAATGAACGACCCTTGAGACCAGTCCCTTCAATCCATTTTTCACGTTCTTCTTTCCTCTTGTAGAATATTTGGGTTTTAGTTTACATTTCTGAATAGTTAATGGTATTATTGTCGATTCTTCTGTTGTTTTTTGCATAATGGGAATATATGATAATTTCTTTTTATTCCTTTCCTAGTGTTTTTATTTCTATTTTTCTGTGCTTTGGTCCCTATAAGTGTTACTCTACAGCTACTTGCTCCTTGTTTCTCGTACTATCTCACCATCCCTTCTCTTTCCAGCTAACGTGTTCCCCAACATTACACTTGGGGACTACAATCTCCACCATCACCTGTCAGACTCTCTCTGTCATATTTAGACTACTGTGTCCTTTCTTTCTCCCTCATATTTTCCTACTGCCGCCCAATAGTCCTATTCCCCTCTCAAACAGCCTCGAGTTTACAACTGCTTTACCTACTCGAATGCATACCGCTCCAGTATCCTAGATTTGGCCTTTGCATATACTGCTTAACTCCCATACTTTCAGTTTTCGAATACCCCCATCCACTAAACTGGCCCTGATTATTTAGTCATTGTCGCCAATCACTCTGACATCTCCAATCATACTCCTTAGCCTAAACCCAACCTCAGCAAAAATTCTAATATGCGTCCTGAGCGTCCTGTGCTTCTGATGCTCGGGACGCTCAAAACGTCAACCGCGATTCTAGACGCAACCTCCGTGTGACGTTCCATCCGCATGTCGCCATCCCCGTCACACCGCATCCTGACGCCATCCCGACGTTGATCCCTGCGTCCTCTCCTTCATAAAGACGTCCAATGCCCCGCCCCTGCGTCCCTACGCCTTCTGATTTTACCCTCTCCCTTCCTGACGGCCTCAGATTCTAGCCTCTCCCATCCTGACAGCCTCTGTTCCTTGACTCTCGCCTCCTGACGATCACCTTCTCGACCAATCGCATCATAATGCAGCTTACTTTTGCTATTACGTCCAGATGCTGCTTGGTGCTCTTTGGACGCCTGCAGGATACCATCTGAGGCTAGGCCAAAGTCTCCTGACGCTGTCGAGAATCCATACGTCTATCTTCCAGACAACTCCGAGATTGCTCAACATCTTACATGCCGGTTCACGACTTCGTTACTAGAACTAGTACTCCACGCCCGGTACTCTATTAAGCTTTGTTCCGATATTTTATTTTATCTACTACTATTACATTGTGATCGCCTCGACGTCCTGTAGCGATGGGCCCATCACTACGTCCGGCTCACACCGCTCGGATTAGTAAATCTATTTATTCTCTATGACCTCGTCGCCGTTTTGGCAAACGTTCTCCCCCGCAGCTGCCTGATCTTCCTGAAAGTCATCCAGGTTCAGGGAAAGGTGACTGGCTAGATCTGGGTTGGCAGGGCTCTCCTGCTCCTGCTCCAGCATCAAGTCTAGTGAGTATTCAAAAGTCACCGACCTAGCATCCAAGCCTCGAAGCGCCCGAGCAAAGGCCGACTAACTCAAGTCGATTGACTTGGCACTCTCCTGCGACCTATCTTGACTCTCCTGGTGTCCTTCTAGGACCCTGCTGTCGGTGTTGATTGGGGTCAGTTGTAGCCCAGCTGCTCGTCTGGGCTCCTGGCTAGATAGCTCACGCTCCAGTGGACTCTCCAGGCGTCGTACTAGGCCCCTCGCGCCAGTGTTGATTGGTGTCGGTTCTCGCGCAGCGGGTTGTCTCAGATTCCGGTTGGATAGCTGACGCTCCAGTTCCCCTAAACTGCCTCATCATTGTCGGCAAAGTCTTCGCGCCGCTCCTTCAGAACTCGATTTTCTTGCTTAACCTTATCCATGATCGATTCATGCAGATTCCGGAGTATCAGCTCTTGCGTCGCCCTTGGGAACCCCCGCCATGTGTTCCTCTGCCGTAAGAAAAGATCTTGTGAATTTGTTAGCTCTCTACGTCTTGAACGAACGGAACAAAAGGCCCGGAGATCAGGAAATCTTACCTCTGACGGCCTCAGAGTGGAACTCCTGAGGGTCAAGGAGTGCCCCAGTTCGCCACGCCCGCAGGATATGGCAGAGTATTACACATGTGAGGCAGACGATCGTCTCATTGATACACTCTAAAAACCCGAGTTTAAGATCCCCAACGTTCTCTTGCCCTTGAAATGCTTGCCATATATTGCGTCGGCAATCTGGGGCGCAAGGAACCCGAATGTTATTTCCAACACCCAGTTCATAGTCAGTAGTGATCCAAAATCCGGGTTTCTCAATCCGAGATACCAACCTCATATCCATCTGTGGGACACATAAACTTGTCCTCTTCGAGGAGGTATTCGACCCTACGCGCGATAGCTGTCGGGTCACCTCCCAATTCGTATAATTTCTTTATGTTATTTTTTATATAATATATGAATTGCCCCCGCACAGGGGAGTGTTTTTGCCGTATCTTTGATAGTTAGTAAAACATCCTGTATCTTATCACGTCCGAATGGACTTACAAGGTCAAGACTTTTGTCAGATGCTTCAATATTTCTGGTGTCCGCCATTTCATCCTGCACGCGACTCCAAACACCGTGCACCGCTGAGGTCAAAGTAACCGGGTCCGGAGTAGATCAACATAGAGGTTGTACTGCAGCATCAGATATTTTGCCACGACTACTATTTCTCCTTCTACCCCGGTCACCGTGTTTCCCCGTGAGTTGGTTACGCCCCTGATGCGCCCCGGCTGTGGTGTAGTTAGTTCGCTTGTTGGTGGGCTCCAGCTTCTAACACCAGATGTAGTAGTACTAGGGATTCCAAGTGGAGACGAATACCGTGCTGTATTTGATGACGGGAATGCTGGTGGGGTATAGGTCCTGCCGGGAATTATCCTTACACAAGGGACGGGGGTCCGCCGGACAAGAGTTGGGTCCTGCGATCCGGAGGTGGTCGAAGGTCGCACGGTCCTTACGTTATTGTTTCCCTGTCTCTCAGCCGTTTGCGACCCCCGAAGCCGTTTGAGACCCCCGAAGTCGTCCGGATAGAGTGCCATCTGCGCCATCGAGGACTTCTACATCAGGTTCGGTGTCTTGTTCCATTTCTTCCCCGTCGTCTGAATCATGGTACTCCTTATCGCCACTATCGTCGCTAAGATAAACAAGTTCCAGATGTCCTTGTCCATCAGGCTCCATCTCAGGTTCGGTATACGCGGTGGTCTGAATTGTGCTCCTGCGTAGGCACTTTGGCGGTCTTCCTTCAAGACGTCCGGCAATTGGGGGTGGGGAAGAATTCCGACTTGATAACTGGTCCTTCCATGGCGTACTATGGAGGCTGCCTGGTTCATTCTGCTGTGTTCCCGATCCAGTGTCCTCCAGGACGACGTCGCGTCCACATCTATTCTGATTGCCTGCTCGGGTAGTTGGCTGACTGGATACCATGGTGTCGGGTACGGCGCCGCGACTACGTCTGCTCAGATTGCCCACTCGGGGAGTTGGCTCACTGGATCCTATGCCGTCGAGTACAGGTTTTCGCCTACGCCCGTTCAGATTGCCTACTCGGGCAGTTGGCTGACTGGATCCCATGGTGTCGAGTAAAACTTCGCGCCTACGACCGTTCAGATTGCCCACTTGGGCAGTTGGCTAACTCCGTGAATTCGAATGCATGGTGGGATACTGGACCATTAGCGAGAGTTGGGTAAGATAGGAATCAGGACGTATGACAATTGAAATATATGTCCCGCGTTGTTAAGGCTAGGAGTCTATGTAGATTCTTGTGTTGAATAGGACGCGTTAGGTCTTATCCCCGTACACTAAGATTTAGGGGGTTGGTAGCCTCACAGACTATCACTCAGTATGCAAGAGCAAACGACGCCTACCCAAAGGGGGTTTGGGAGTGTTCAATACTGCCTTTGTGATCTAGGTTATCTTGAATCTCATAGGACTCACTGGTCCGTCGTGGAAAATATTAGACGAAATGAAGCTGTCGCTAGGGTCGGGGCTAGGCAAAATCTGGCTGCAAGGGGTGTCATTTAGCAATGTGGGCTGCCCGCGAGACATCGCCACGCCAAAAGAGCACTAGGAGTATCTACTCCCATCTCTGAACATCAAATCAGCAGCGCTGAAAGCACTAGAAACTGTATATAAGGAGTTCACCTAGCGAATAACTAAAACACTGTTATTTGACGCCAGACCGGATATAGCCATGCACAGTCTATCACTCGGTATGCAACTGAAAGAATTGGCTGGGCAACGGACTCAATCCTGTTGCCGGCGACCCAGACAATCTCAAGTCCTGGAGTCAGCACATTCTCGCGAAGAGAGTTAGATGGAGTGAAGGAGTGCATGATCCGAGTAAAAATTCGCCTACGAAACTGTGTTTTCAGAATCGTTCTTGTGCTTTCGAGGAGACATACTGATCTATAGGACTAGACACTGACAATTCGGTACTCGGGCGTCAGAAAAATTGCGTGAAATGAAAGAGTTGCCAACATGGTGGCTGGGCGAAATCTAGCTGCAAGGGGTGTCAGTTAGCGACGAGCCTGAGGGGTTGCTCGCGAGACACTCGCTACGCCGAAAGAAGATTAGGATTATCTACCCTCATTTC